>JBBPKM010000233.1:0-17868 GCA_038089255.1 Austroboletus rostrupii
GGATAGGTTGATCAGGTTGTGATCCTGATCCAGGGATAGGAGGAGGTTGGAGGCTCACAAGGAGCAACTGATAAGGGACATCTAGGGACAACCTAGGAATGGCTCAGGAGAGCCCAGGAGAGGCCTGAAGGATGCCAGGAGCATACAGGGGCAGAGGGATCTCTGGTAGAAAGAGCAGGAGATGGCTAATCTAGAAAAAAGTGTAGTAGGGCTACCAAGGTAGGAACAAGTTGTAACAAGTAGCCTCTTTAAATAATTGTTTTTTTTTAAGGGCATTGGCTGCAGCCACAATATCTATGGCTATATTGCAGATATGTTTCATATAGTTTCTCATGTCAATCTTGAATAGACATTTTCTTTTCTTATCAAATAGATCTCTTTTTATATATATCCATATTCTTATGATCATATTCACAGTTTAAGAAGACAATTTCTTGAGTAATTCAATCAATTTTCAGGTTGTGTTTTCGGAGTCAATCATAATCCAAGAACATATTATTAGTTTCAAATATGGTTATAAAAAAAGCAAGTTGCTTTTTATGCTTGTCTACTTGTAGTCCTACTATAATAAACTTTTCAATCTTGCCAGTGCTATTTTTAGTGCTATTAGCATTATATATAGAGATTGGTTTGGGCAATTTATAAGTAGGAGTTTCTTTTTGTTTAATAAAATCTCTGTTGATTGATGATCTTATGTATTTTGAGTTTATTAGTGCTCTTAAGTAAAATACTCCTAGATGCTAAGGCCAAAATATAAGGCCAAAACATCTCTTAACATCTTCAAAGTGTCACCAAGGGCTGGGGCATCTTGGATTTGAATATGGATGCCTTGGTCTTCTAGCTACCAAAGACTTGAACTATCAATACTTTGGTCTTCTAGCCACCAGAGGCTTTGGACTTTATGGGATGAGTCTTGGGATTCCATCCTAGGGCAAGGCTAGCTTGCTAGAACTTATAACTTCTTCAAAAAGAAAGATCTCCAAACTTTTAGAAGAAACTTTCCAAGACTTCAAAACTGGAATTGCTAGCTCTATTGCCCTGGTATATATACCAAAACATTTTGTATATGTATATACATGGAATCTAAGATGTATTATACATATACTAAATAATAGTCCATTATTGTCTAATAGAGATATTTTAAGAATCATTAATGTTATAAAAGTCATAAAAAGTATATCATGCTACTAGAGCATGTTGTTATGACAAATAAAAAGCATAATGCATGAGGCCAGCATGCACATCTAATAAGTTAGCATGGCCTTTGAGGCTGTGGTCATGAGGTTACCACATGCTAGTATGGCAAATCTTGAGATAAATAGAAATAAAACCCTTGATTTATACCACTACTGTATGCACTTTATGTATAGCCTTGTGATGAAAGGGAAGTTTGTGCTTCTAGAATAAATACCATGAAGAACCTGCATGGTATGGCAGCATACTGCAATTATGAGGCATAGATAAGAGTAACTTTCTTGTTAGTCATAGATAAGAAAATGAGTTCTTGTGACTTATAGATAAAAACTCTGAGTCAGAAAACAAAATTCCAGCTCTTGATGTGACTCTAGAAAATAGATAGAACATGTGGCAGGCACAGCCATGCCATGAAAGAATGGTCAGATAAGCCTAAATCTTTTGAAAACAATCATTCTGTAACTAATATAACTTGGATAAATAGGGTTTAGGGCTTGTCCCTGAGAATGATTATAACCAGTGATCTTTAATAAGATATCCAGGGGAGATAAGATGAGATCAATAGATAAGTGATTAGATAAGCGCCAAGATAAGCGCCAACTTGATAAGATTAAATTAGATAAGATCTTGCAGCCAGGCAAGACAAGTTGTAAAATTGAAAAATAAGGCCATTGAGGCCACTTCTCTTTTGATCTTCATAAATATAGCCATGAAGGCTTATTTTCTCATATCATAACAGCCATGGTCAAAACAGTGCAATCAGGCAGGGTGCCCAAAGTAGCCTGTGGCTGTGCCTACCTGAAATAGCATTTGCAAATGGCATGGATGGAAGCAACCAAGGACAGCAATTGAATGATGTGAGTGCACTGGGTGCCAAGGGGTGGCCAATAGTAGTGGTGTTCTTACTGAAACTACTGATGTATCACCCTAATTGGACTCAGAATTTAGGGCATTGCCTCATAGGCACAGGTAATATATCATTTTTTTAAGGCTCCAGCAAGAGTAATATAGTATGGATTATTACAGTAGGAGTGATATATCAATTTTGTAAGGCTGCTGAGTGGGAGTAATATAACACAGCAATCTATTACCACTAGCTGTTGTACTGATGTATCGGCCCAAGTTCAGGGGCCTAGGGCTCAAGTACTAGTACTAATTATCTATCACACCTTTTTGACTGATGAATCAGTGTACTACCCATTTTTTGCCTAGTAGTATATTACATGGATACATGAAAACTAGTAGTCCAAATGACAATGATGTATGATTGTGATATGTTAACAGGTTGTACAGATTAGCGGGAATGATGTACCTCTCTTTTTGTGCTAGTTAGCGTGGTATGATACATCAAACCCGCCGTATCGACTGAAAGGCGAGCTGGTTAGGTTTTCCGAGGTATTTATGCAGAATCTATCACCGGACTTGGCGTGATGAACGCTCTATTCCATTGCAAAGCATCCACAGCGCATTCGGCGATTACCGCTTGGCATTTCTGGTCACCCAAGCTTGTCCATTATGCAATTGGCCCACCGCGTAATGCGAAAAAAAAGCCCACCAAACCTTTGTAGCGCGTCGAACACGTTCACCCGAGGTACCACATCATTGCTGTGTGGATTGAACGCCGCCGTTCATTTGGGGCTGTGTGGTGGGCTTCTCGCCTAAGCAGAGGTGGGTCAAATGTATACAGGCTGGAAAATAAGCGAGTTCACAATTTCGTCCGTAATAATCTCCGTCGAGAGCATCAACGAACGCGAGGCGCAGCTGACTGCCGAGTTGGCCTTGTCGCAGTGCCCCTTCCGTTACTTGATACAGACTGGAGGCTCTGACTCGGCCGTGCGCCTGACCGGGCGATGAATCAAAGGCATCTGACGATCAAGTAAATCAGGCGTGAGTGTCAAAAAAAAGGAGAATCGAAAATTGGGGCCAGACTTACATGTTGTTCGGTCGAATTTTGTTTGAGATGAGGGATTTGTCTAGAAAAGGGGGCATAAAGTGATCCTGTACATATCTTTGGCGTTACATATAGGCATATTCCTTGGGAATTGTGCGTCGTCCTAAGGCGCATAGTACCGATCCTCCGGAAGCGTGATAGGGGTATGGCTTGAATCGTGAACAGAGAAGGGTCGTCGACGACGGAAATCGGAAATGGAGCGACCGGACCGCTTAGAGGGTGCCCAGTTGGGACGGAGGTGTTGCTGTATCCTGGATACGCGAGGAACGGGCTGAGGAGACCCCTCGAAAAGAGCGTCGAGAAGGGCTCTGGTATTGGACAAGTCAGGGGAAGTCGTATAGCTTATACAAAATTGCTCTGACAGCGAAGGTGCCGTATTCGTGCTGGAACCGGACGGTGTGGTCACCCAGTGGCAGTCTCCGTGTCGGCTGATCAACTTGCAAGTGATCCGTGACGGGGATGTAGGGCTTCGGAGACAGAAGCGGCAGGGCAAGGTGTAAGATTGGCCCAATCTTCAGAATCGGAGCGTCGCTCCATCATCGTGTTGGACAGTGTTGGTACCACACCCGGCCTAGACGCAGGCTTGCCTGGCATTTGCTGCATGGCCACTGCAAATCACACTTCACTTTAGAGTCAGCACAAGCCTGGCAAGACCGTGCGTGAAATCGAGCAACAGACAGGAGCCGCTGGGAAACAAAGACATAATACATATCGACTAGTGCGTCTGCTTAGATGTGCTCGCGTGAGCTGGTAGTACATGGATGGTGACGTGGTCAGCTTGAGGCGCACCAATCGCCCCAAATATCTTTCGCCGGTCCCATGGAGCAGCAGCATCCGTCGGCACACCATCCGTAGATATCCTATAGTGCACCCCAACCTGACCGACAACGATGGACGCCAACAAAGCCGCCCATTTCAACCCCTCCTGCACCGTCGGGCGCTGTGCAATCGTCCAGCGGCTTCCAAATGCGTCCTTGATGCAGTTCAGCGATACCGTGACCGACGGTTGGCGCGTGGCCATTTTGAGACGGTCCAAGACGTCGTCGGTGATAGCCGAGACGCTTTTCCGCCCGGCGTCCAAGCAACACCTGTACTGTCGTTCCCGCGGGTTGTCGCGAAAATCCATCATGGTCCAACGCAGGGACTTGTCCTCCTCGCAAGTGACTACGAGCGCAGCGACAACACGCCAAAGCACCTCGTACGCGGGTAGGATGCGGTCCACGGGAGACGAGAATCGTGGGTTTGGAAGCCATTCCTCCAATATCGCTTCGATTTCGGGAGAAAGCGGGGTTTGGTTTTGATAATACTCGGACAATGCGTTTGTGATCCACTGAACGTTAGCGAATGCGAGCGTGTCGGAGTTCACGCCTAGAAATACCACCAAAAAGACACGAAAGGTGATGCATCGGGCGAGGGCGGCAAGCTCGATGTCGATGGAAGGAATGAGATATTTCTCGACAGTCAGTTCTGATTCGCGAACGAGTGCTTTCCACCTGGACAAGATTTGGTTTACGCTGTTAGACACCATGTCCCAAAGCCACGCATGTCAGAACAAGTACCTCTCATTTTCGTCGTCGTTCATGGCTGACGCGTGTAGTTGTCCTCGAAGTTCTGGCGCTGGTGCTGTTGGCGTCTAAAATTTATTCGAAAAAGTCAAAAGGCGCCCCGACCAGCGCGCATCAACAAACCAACAACATGTCACCAATCACGTAAATGGTTCTAGCTGCATATGCCCTGGCTGCCCTTGAAAGGAATGCAAGCAGGACGAGAGAGAGGAGAAATAACAGATACAGGTAATTTGAGGACAACATGGTCAATGGTGAGCGGTGAGCCTATGGAATTTGTTCCAAAACTGCCCCTCACTCTTATCTCTTTAACCCAGACTATTAACCCCGCAGCGCGGGAGCCGCTTTTCCAAACTCTCCCGAGGCATTGTTAGGGTGCCTTGTCTGGGTTCTGGACCTGTTAACTCACTGCAACTTTGCGGAGCTGAGACGGTGTTGCGATCTGATCCGCAGGTTGTCTCGCTGCGCGGGAAGATTTTGGGCGCTTCTCATGACATATAGGCGCATCCATGGAATGTTCTACGGCACAAACAAGGCTTTAATATCAACTTCATTTCTGCAACAGAAATAACAGCATGCTTGTAAATTTTCTGTTCACCCTAGGCAAGCCGACATCTTACGTATGGCTTTTAAACACATTCTCTGACAATATTTCTTTTTAACACAGACAGTGTTTTTCACCGCTTACGGGTGCACGGATATATATGCGATGCCTCATGGGGGATGCTCGTTGATCTCCTGACCAGCGGCGTTGCAAAGGTACATCATCTCTGGGTCCTTTACACCAAAATCAGAGTCGTTGGCACGTCTCCGAATATTAGTTTTCTCCTTTGATGGCCGCCTTCTACTTCACCCACTTTCATTCCCAGCTTTACCTTGAGAAAATTGCCACCAGATCAAAGAAACGAATGACGCGTTGCTGCTTCGTGCCAAACACGCCAGAAGGTGGAGGCACATGATCCCAAGCTGCCCCTTGTCTAGGTGACTCTTCACCTCATTCACCCGTGGAAAGCCTGCCCTTCTCACGCTTTCGTGTCGCGCCTTCGCCTTCGGATGCTCGATTCGGGGATCGTCGTCAGTCCATTTTTGGACGTCTATTCTCGACTATCGACTCCCGAATATCAAAACGAGCTTCTTGAATTCGTCGTCTACCACCATCATTCGAATCCCTCGGGCGTAACGACCTCGCTAACCTCCCAACTTCCCTCGCACCAATGTTCATCCCCAAAGCTGTACATGGACCAGCGAACCGGCACGCTCGAACGTATCGAGAACTATCTTCCCGTCGCCTCAGCGACACAAATCCACCCTTTGTGAGGAGAGCCCCCGGTCGTTGAGCGCTCTGAGCAACGAGCCCGCCATCCGACCCACCCGCACGCACGATCGAAAGAGACAGCGACGAAGCTCGCCCATCCCGCGCCAGCCCCACCACAGACGCTCATACCCCACACCCCCTTCTGCTCTTTCTTCACGGACGCTCATATCCCCTGCCGCCCATATCTTTTGTTTCTTTAATTTCGCTCATTCCTCCTTTCGCCCGCTCATGACAGCTGCCTGTGCTCATCTCACATGAGTAGTTCATTCCCATCGCACTACCCAACGTATATAAACATGGTCCAGTATCGAATCTACAGACCCAATGTCCGCGCCCACTTGCTTCGCTTGCCCTCACTCGTAGCGGAGGACCTTGAATTGAAACACAACCCACTCAAGTTCCCAATGTACATTAAAATACTCTACAAAGCAATATACCAAGTCTGACTATTTGCACAAAACGAATATAAAAAAATATTTTCAGTCGTGCACCCCCGACATCTCGCTACAAGGTCTCCCTGAGTTTCAGATGGCTAGTCAATCCATCTCCACGTGTGGCCGCGTCGTCGTCCGCCAACCTCGACTTCCATTCGCTCTTGGAGTACATCCGCGTCCAGCGTCGCATGCGCATCGATAGCTGAGACCTGTGGGACACCGCCCCACCTCCGCTCTTGGTCACGTCGAGAGATGGTGCGTGTTTCTCACGGACAACGTCCCTCTCGTCTGTTCCCTGCGGCCGGCCAGAAACACGTGTGTCGTCCGAGCCATTAGACAGCGCCAGCCGGGATCGTCTAAGTCTCACCAGCCGCGGACGCCCCGGAACCTGTCCAGACACGTGCGACGCCTCGAGGACCAGCGCAGGCCCGGCATGTACCCCCGTTCCGTTGCCGCCTTCTCCCGTGTGCACGCTCGTTCGCGCTCGTGGTAGCTCTGCCGACGGACGATGTGGACGCGGGTGAACGCCGTGGTCGAAATCGATCTCGGCGTGGCCGGAGCCTGCGTTTTCCGCAAGGAAGAGCTGCATCCAATGCCCCTGTGACGATAGGTTGTCTTGTCGCTGGACTGGAGTGTCCCAGCGGCCTCGATAAGGGATCCCGAGGAGGGTACGAGGGATGGGCCCGTAGAATTTGTTCTGGGAAGACGCCACGCCGTAGGCCATCGGCATAGACGGGAGCGCGGCGTTGAGGGTGAACATACAAGCGAATGTGAGCTTGAAGGCGAGGCCAGGGGTAGAGATGGACCTTATCATAATGACCTGTATGTCTCGCTAGTGAATAGGTATAAATACGATGCTCAGTCGCTGAGAAAGGGGGTAACGAGCTTTATAATGCAGCGCTGGGAAGAGACGAGCAGTGAATAAAAGGATGGAAGAGCCTCTACGTCGAACACGCATGGGTTTGGGTCACGTGTTTTGATTTTTGGATGCCTTCCAGAAAGAAAAAAAAGTATATAAATGTAATCATAACAGTTTCGAGTGTACTTTAAATATAAAGCTTCAGATCCTGGAAGTTATTTTAGCTGCCATGAAAAATGACTCTTTATTGTCGTTGTGTAACGACGTCAATCAGCCTATCATAGGGGTCATTCCTCTGATTACACTAGCTTCAAAATTACTAATTTTGACAGCTTATGGCACGCTCGAAACAACACATGTCTACTCGTAAAAACGACCCGACAAAATCATCTCCGCGTTCTCAGCCAACCAGAAAAGCATGCTTCAACGAGACACCGCGAACGGAAACCACGGATGAACGTCCGGATCCCAACTCAACACCGACACGTCCCACCCATTCGCCTCCGACATCGACTCAGGAAGCACCTCGAGCGTCCGGCACACGTCCCTCAGTCCCTGAACCGACTACAAAAGGCCCACTGAGTTGCGATGAGAAACGCAGAGACGAGACTGTTACCTGCTTGCGTTCCTCGACCCACGGCCCAGTCCAACCACCCGTAAACGTGACCAATTGCTCCAAGAGCATACCAGCGAGCCGTATCTGTCCCACGGGCGAATAATCACGGTCCTGCGTAGCATAAGTAAACGCACAAAAGTCCAGAAAAATGGAAAGCGAGATCGCCAACGTACCTGCTGGACCGCCGAACAAGCGGCGGTGAACTTGAGAAAGTTGGGATGTCCCATCGGCGCTGGGTAAACGTCCTCGTACTCATCTATAAATGCCCATTTGTGCCGACGGACACAGTTGAGTCGCATGCGCTGCCATGAATTCCCCAGTTTTTTCAGCGTGACCTGGGGAAATGTCAACATGGCGCATCGAGATGCAAGGGCGCACACACAGAAAAGATGGCGCTTGACAGCGCTTGTAAAGCCGTCAAAAAAGTGGACTGAAAGTAACGTTCCTCGAGCGTAGCTGACCCTGCCGACGTGGTGACACATCAACGCGAGTCACTGGCAAACGAACAGGGTGCCTACCTAGCGGTTCTGGTACGAACTCGTCCATGTACGATAGCTGCAGCTCTATTACCTGGGTGGCGTACCAATACGCAAACACGCGCTCTTCAGAAGAGTAGAGCGACAACTGTGCCCCAGAAAAGATGACTTCGCGAATGACAGACAGCCTCTGGATCATGATGGCGGCACACAATGCGCGAAAGGGGTCTCGTTCTGGTAGCTGGAAAACAATGTTATATACACGCTAGCACGCAGGCGACCGGTAAATACCCAGGGTTCCAAGTTGCCTTGAATATCTAAAAACAGTGCATAGAGTGTGTGCCAGTCGAACAGGGACTTCATGCAGTATCTACGCCGCCTGGCAGGGTTGTACCATAAAGCCTTGATGTAGCCAAGCTCGAGCTAGTCAGAGATGCGGGTTAGACAGCACGAAAACAGGAAGCTCTGCACGCACCTCTATGATCGAACGTTCTAGATGTGCCAATGGAGGCGATTGCGGACTCCTCCAACGGTGCTCAATGATGCCAATAAATGAATCATAAGATATTCCACAGATCTCCACGAAAAAGCATTCTACGATGTGTCGCTGTGTATATTTGTTCAACACAAGTCCGTTTTCGAAGAGGGTCGACTGGAGACGTGTCGTTCAATAGGGAATCGTGTATATGGCATGTTTCGGTACCTGGCATGCGGACCGGATATACGGCAGACGCCGATCTGGTTTCGATAACCATACCTGGATGTGACCCATGATCTACGAGTACCAAGTAAGCGAAATGATACAAGGCCGAAGAAAAAATTGCTACAACCTTCCAGCTCGCAAGATTTGATACGCCTGCCAAGATACTCAATTGATCCAGGCAATCCAAGAGTCCTACTAGTTTGTTCCACACAGCATCTTGGTCGGGTAACCCGATGACATGAAGTGGTATGTACGAGATGAGAACTCGGGCGAATTGGGGGTCGAATGCACGAGGCACAGGAGAGTCTGGCTCCGGTTCTGGAGGGGGTGTTTGGCGTATTTTATGTACCAGTTGACGTGCGGTATCGACGAGCGGACGAAAGCGACGGTAATCCTTGGACAGTTGCGCCGAGAAGAGGTCGATGAGTGTCTAGTATGACGTCAGTCGGTTAAGGAGAGCGACTGATGTCAAAGTTTGAACCTTGCGCAGTATAAGCCGATCACGAAGGGCATCCTTCCAAGCCGAAGGGGCTATGCAAATCAGTGGAGCTCGACCTCATGTTATCGCAGATATACCTTGGAAAGAACGATCCAGCCAACCACAGGCATGTTCTAATTTGGCTTGAACATAGCTCACGGGGAGAGCTTCGGCCAAGGGTACGTCACACTTTTCACTTTGCCAGTCCTCCGTCTGTAAAACCAGCACAAGCCAAATGAGGGTACAATCGATGAAAGCACGCCATGAAGACGGACATCATACACATGCCCCTTGTTGAGTTCCCTCCACGAGAGATCGCAAGACTTGAGTAATCCGTAGACGTAGGCTCTGAGGACGATGGTGATGAGCCCGGGGGGACGGCTGTGATCGGCCTCGCCAGCCTGATCTGCTGGTATCAGTTCTGGATCAGTTTCTCTCAGCGCATGAACGTGCAGAAAAGAGTAGATGGTCTGGGAAAGGGTGTAGCCGACATGCCATTCCATCTGGGCACAGCAAGGCCATGAATACCGAGCAAAGGACGCATGCATGATCGGATTATTCACCTCGCAGGCAAAGGAGCGATCTATCACCCAGCACACCTCCTCCGGGAGCAAGGGCTGTAGAGGGTCGAATGGCGGTCGGGTCTCGTCCATGAGGGCCAAGCCGCTGTCGAAGCGTGACTCGCCGATCTTTTTGGCCGGGTGCTGAGACAAGGAGGGTGCGGATAAGAGGGCGGGCGACATACTTCAAAGGCCGCCATGGCGTCCTGCAATGTAAAGTCCTTTGCGAGAACGAGAGCCCCAGGCGGCATATCTTGGGGGCCAAGGTGAACGCAAGGTCCAGAGGTCGCCGAGGAGAGTACCTTGTGCTGCGTCGCTCAACATCTGGGTGACATCGACGAAGCTGTCTCCGCCTGGCAAGGTCGCGTCAACATCGTAGTCCATGGCTGTCGTCCACGACCCGGTCGGTGAAGACATGGAAGAGAAAGGTAAAAGTAAAGTTCGCGCGACGGAGTTTCAACCATAAGTTGGTCTCCAGGCTCATGCTACGGCGAGTCTTCAAGCTCAAGCTCAAGCCCAAGCTCAAGCCCCACTGGCACCAACGACGCGCACTGACTCGCGCCAACCGGGTCGTGTTCTCGGGCATCCAACCCACCGGCATCCCTCATGTAGGCAGACACGAACCCACCACGGCTCTCGCTGACACGCCGGCAGCTGGGCAACCTTTTGGGCGCGCTGTCGAATTGGGTTAAGCTGCAAACATCTGCGGCAGAGGACGATGTTCTCATCTTTTCCATTGTGGGATGGCATGCGCTGACCCTGCCCCAAAACCCAACGCTATTACGGTCTGCCAGACACGACATGCTCGCCGCGCTTCTAGCCATCGGGATCAATCCAACACGTTCGATATTGTTTCACCAGGACCATGTAAGCGCGCCCAGTTCCCCCGGCGCCCAAAACTCAGCTGGTTGCAGAACCGGCATCATGTGGAGCTGTGTTGGATCCTGAACTGCCTCACGTCCATAGGAAAGTTACGCCGCATGACGACCTGGAAGGTGCGTTTGGGGCTGGCGGTGATCGCTGCGACCGTCTCACGTGTTCAAGTCGCGGCTAGCAGCATCGAGGAATGCCAATTCAACAGATGACGTAGACGAGTCGCTTCTAAATGCCGGCCTGTTCACTTATCCGGTTCTCCAAGCTGCAGACGTACTGCTTTACAAGTGCGGTCGACTGCAGCCCCGAGTCGGACAAGTACTAAACGCAGCTTCAGGGCAACTCATGTTCCCGTGGGAGAAGATCAACGCCAACACATTGAGCTTACGCGAGATCTAGCAGACATATTCAATCGCACGTTCCACAGAGATGACCAACCACCACTCTTTCCATTACCAGAATGCGTCCAAGGTCTGTTCTTTGCTTCGTCTTTACAACTATGGTCCAGACTTGGCTTCCAGCGGCATCGTCAAAAAGAATACTCTCCCTCAAAGATCCAACGTCCAAAATGTCCAAATCTTCTCCGGACACAGCCTCGCGCATCCTCTTGACGGACGACTGGCCCCAAATCAGGGCAAAAGTTCGTGGCGCGGTAACAGACTCTATCCAGGGCATAACCTATGATCCTGTATCCCGTCCAGGGACCTCGAACCTACTTTCTATTCTCGCGGCGTGTACCGACAGCGATGTGCTCGAGCTCGCAAAACGCTACGAGAGTAGAGGGCACGGACATCTGAAGAGCGACGTAGCCGAGGCGGTAGAGGAGTTGCTCAAGGGGCCGCGCGCGGAATTCGAGAGGATTCGCCGCGAAGAGATGTTGGACGAGGTTGCGCGGAAAGGCGCGTTGCGGGCGATGGAATACTCGGCGAGCACGATGGACCAAATTCGAAGACGAGTCGGGCTGTCCTAGTAGACGTGTTGTTCGTTGTTTGTCAATGGCTCAGCAGGAGACCGCCAGCGCTGTTGGCAGTGAGCACGACACAAAGACACCGCGGGCACTGTCAAAGGGACAGGAGCGACGCATGCTCGAGTATCTCGAGTCTTCGTTTCAGGACGTGGAGAGCTCGTTCAAGAAACGGTGCGTCGCCCCCGCGCGGAGAGTCTGCCTGTCTCAAGTCCGTGCTGCCCAGCTCAGAGCCGTCGCTCAGCAAACTGCCGACGCTGCCCACCTATCTGGACGCCATGCATCACCTCCTGGCGCTCATCCTGCAAGTACCACCCATCGACCCCTCCACGTCACTGCGAACCGCCTTCCTGCTCCGTCTAACCAACGACGTCATGAACGCGGTGCCAGGCTACCCGCCCGACATGGCCGACTTACAACAGCTCCTGGATTTTCTCGACGACCTGGACGAGGCATGGGTGGCCGTACTCAATTCCCAGGTCTGGGATCCATCCACGGGCGCCGGCGTGGATCTCGTCGTCCGCGTCGACATGATCGAGCCCCATCGGCCCATTCGCTCGACGCCCGTAACGCAAACGGAGCGAACGCGGTTGCACAGCTTGCTCGTGACGGGAACGGCGGCGCTGGAAGAGTGGCTGTCCCAGGTGAACTCGCCTGGGGAGGATTACCAGACGGCCTTGGAGAGAGCGGGGTTCATGCAACGCTTTGACGACCTGTTCATGAAAACGTTGAGCGAGCTGGGGAGTCTGTCCGAACCGTTGATCGACCCGGCTGGCATGAGGGGTACGTGTTGACAAGAGTGTAGTGAAAAAAAAAAGGGTGTACGTTCCGCGCCAATGTAATGTAAATCACTACCGTCTTCGCTGTGTCCGACGACTCTGACCTAGGGAACCAACGTGAGCGACCGGTGTAAAACGGACACGGGGTGAACTCACTCTTGTCTTTGGCCTTGGCGGGCGCGCCCTTGCCCCTCGCCTTCCTCAGTTCCACGTCCCACAATCGCTGTGCCTCTGCAAAATTGACGAGCTCGAGCTCTGGCCACTCCTTGGCGTACTGGGACATGGAGAGGTCGATGTCTTTGGGGTAGTACTCGACCATGGACGGCCCACGGAGACGTGCGCGCAGGTACTTGGCGCCTGTGCGTGCCGAGGTGGGGTTGTAGGCCGTTTTGAAGATCGTGCAGCGTTGTTTCCAAAGTGCAGCGAGTCGGCTGGGTGTCACGGCTGCTGTCGACATGGCGGTCAATGCGATGCCTTGTCGTCCCAACACACCCAAACAACCCGCCCATGTCTGCGGTGCGGCGGTCGAGTTCGGGGCGGCTGGCAAGGCTCGCCGCGCATGCGCCATCCAAGCGTCGTCCAGCACGCTCCACACAAGGCCCCGACGTGCAGGACGACGCTGGGCCCGTCGCAGAAGCGGAAACGAAGCGGTCGCCCACCAAAAAGCCGGCGAGCAAGCGCAAGGCGATTCCGCACACTCTGCCCATCCCGCACCCAGAGCCCGCTAGCTGGGCCGAGGTGTACGATGCCATCAAGGACATGCGTTCCCGCACCCTGGCGCCCGTGGACACCATGGGATGCGATCAAGCTCAATTCAAAGAGCAGGAACCAAAGGTGCGATTCCTCCGTCCTCATACGTGTTTTTTTAAACCCACGCTGCGACAGAATCAGCGCTTCGCGACGCTCGTGTCTCTGATGTTGTCATCGCAGACCAAGGACGAAGTGACGGACGCAGCCGTCACGAAACTACGCGCCGCAATCGGTGGGACGCTCTCTGTCCAGGCCATACTCGAAGCAGACGAGAGCGCGATCTCGGACGCCATCGCCAAAGTAGGCTTCTGGAGACGAAAGACCCAGTTCGTGAATCTGTCATATAGACCAATACCCTTACTCACTCTCGGAACGAGGTATATCAAGCAGGCTGCTCGGCGGTTACGCGACGACTTCGACTCGGACGTCCCCAAAACGGCCGAGGAACTTTGTTCCCTTCCCGGGGTAGGTCCCAAGATGGCGTTTTTGGCTCTTCAAGTCGCATGGAACCTGTACGCCGCTCCCTCGTATCAGTTGTTTGGATTTGACGCTCTGCGTAGGAACTTGGGGATCGGCGTAGACGTCCACGTCCATCGGATCACCAACCGGCTCGGGTGGCACAGACGACCGACGAAGAATCCCGAAGAGACTAGGTAAATCATTCTACCATACCACAAAGAGCGTCCACTGATCACCTCGCCTTAGGCTGAACCTTGAGTCATGGCTCCCTAAAGAACTTCATGGCGAGATCAACCATCTGCTTGTCGGATTCGGACAGGCGAGAGCCTTTCTGGTATGACCTCTTCTTTTACTGAATGACGCCCAGACGATCTGCTTGCCCATTGGTCCGAAATGCGCCGAATGTACGTTAAGTTCTGGAGAGTTGTGTCCGAGCGCGCAGCGCGATACCAAAACAAAGACGTCGAAAACCACCGTTCGGAAGGGGATATCCAAAAGGGAGGGTTCAGAAGAAGGTTCCACCAAACCAAAAATTGAACTCGAGATTGAGATCCCCGGATGAGGCGGAGGGTGCCCTTACCCAAGTCACATACGGTATGAAGGCGCCATCGTGTTTAATGTTAATATCAAGCAAGAGATCATATAGCTAGCAATGGACTAATAGTGCGTACTAATACAACCTGAGCCCATACGCGCGAGTCCACTATACTCGTTACTCATAATGGAGCACAAGCTGGCCTGCAAAGCATTATAGTAGAAAACAACGGACGGTGTGGTTATAACATTGCTGTGCATATGTAAGCTACTAAAAGCGTAGCCAACTATTAACATCTCCGGTCTACCGTGCCGATGGGACAGGTCCAATCATATCCGCGTCGAGTCGTAATAGCGTCATCGTCCAATTTGGTCCTGCTAATGATTGATAGATCATACGTCAGAGACAAGCCGAAGCCTTCGAACAAACTCATCAGCAAGATAATCGCGGCAGAAACAAGCGACCCAAAAGGGTGAGGACTGTACTCGCAACCGTTCATTATGTTCATACCTCAGACTATTGGTACACGGTTTCAATCCTTTCGGTGACGATGAGCCGACTGCGCGTCGACGCGTTTCAAGGCTATAGTTACCAATCTTGACATTGAGCATACACGTCACCGAGAACGTCCTGCGCATCGAACTTCCCCCTTCCCCATAGCATATTATTGACGGTCGCTTCAATTGTCTTGACGACGTCGACGTCCATGGATTGAGACAAGAAAAGCGTCAGTTGGCGTCCCAGCGGCGCCACCACATTGTAAACGCGCAGACGTGCCCACTGCATGGTAGCGAGGTGGTGACTCGGCAGCCTCGCTACCATGCGATGGGCACGTCCGCACGTCTATAAAATGGCGACGCCGCTAGGACGCCAACTGCACACGCTTTTCTCGTCTCTCGCTTCGATGTTACTACCGCTCGTTTTTCTCTCCTTACTTCTGGCCTTGGCCACAGCACTGCCCTATCACTCCCGATCGTTACGTATACCCATTCACAAAAGATCGACAATCGTCAAAGATGGCGCCTTCGATCTAGACGCTGCTCGTACCCATGTGTCACAATTAGAACGGTATGTGGCGCTAGATAATCTACCCCATCTTCGATCCATCTTATCTGGATCCAGAAAATTCTTGCGTGGACGTGCTGCGTATGAACGCCACACCGGGGCACGTGCATTATCGTCAAGCGGTCTCGCTCAACGGTATGCGGCTCCCGAACAGCTCGTGGACAACGACAACTTTAGATGGTATGGGGCCATCTCCGTAGGTTCTCCTGGCGTCGATTTCAACGGTGAGTTATTCATTCATGTGGATACTACGTATTCATTCCTCTTCATCGCAGTTAATTTTGATACCGGGTCTGCGGATTTGTTGCTTCCTGGGGCAAATTGTGGCTCGACATGTGTCGGACACACTCTTTATAAACCAAACGCGAGCTCCTCTGCTGTTGATTTGAACCATAATTTTACCTTGTTATACGGCGATGGTTCCCAGGCGTCCGGTGAGCAGTACACAGACACGGTCACGATCGCAGGCGCCGTAGTAGGTTTTTTTATTCTCAGAATTATCGCGAATGCACCTTTGTACTTTCCGAGGTCTGACGGTATTCGTTTCGTTCTAGGCTACGAACCAAACCATTGCGGTGGCTTCACAGTATTCGACAAGTTTGGAAATTTCGAAGTATATACCCGATGGCATTATGGGCATGGGTTTTCGCGGAATATCTGTGCTTGGTGCTACTCCCGTCATTCAGACGCTCATCGCCGAGAACCAACTTCCCCTTCCCGTATTTTCATTTAAATTGGCCACCTCTGGGTCCGAACTGATCGTAGGGAACGTGGATAAGTCTGCGTACGTTGGTCCTGTTACTTACACAGCCGTCACTCGGCAGGTCAGCATATCGCATGCGCTTTGCTATACAGCACTAATGTATTTTTTCAGGCATACTGGGAAATAGCAGTCGATTCTATCAATATCAATGGCCAAGCAGTCGCCCAAAACGTTTCCGCAGTTATTGACACAGGATCTTCACTCATCCTGTCAAATGCACAAACAGTCGAGTCGTTTTACAGTTCTCTCAATGCATTGCCTACCGGAAATGGACTTTACACGAGTAAGTATATGACAAGCGGCCCTCTCACTATTCTTACCCTGAACTTTTTCCTAGTGCCTTGCAATGCGATGCCCAACGTCAGCATCACAATCGCAGGCAGGTCTTTTCCCATCTCACCCGAGACATTCAATCTGGGTACATATAATTATACGTCGGATGCTTGCGTTGGCGCTATCATGGGTAACGGAGCCCTTGGAGGTACGCACGTCGGCGTCCGCAATCTAGACGTACACCCTGATCGCTTGTGAACAGATACTTGGATTTTCGGCGACGCGTTTTTGCTGAACGTCTACTCTATTTTCGACGTCGGAAATGCGCAGGTCGGGTTTGCTGAACTCGCATAAATCGATTCTTGTTTTTTTTTTGAGTCGGTGGTGCAGTTCTCGTCGTGGGCTCGGGCAGCCTATCCTCTGCTTATTTTTATTCTCCTTCGCACCAGACCCTTCCATACGTATGAGTTTACTTATCGGAACTCGAAATGATGCAATCGAGTCATCTGACTCGACTTTCACTCGTCCCGATCTCATTGATCGAGTGATCCATGTCGACTCCATCTACCAACACGCTAGACCATATCGTACATCTCACTCCGCCTGACACGGTCGAACAAGCATCGCAGCAGTTTAGAGATTTAGGATTCCAGTCTGCGCCTCTCTTTTATCACCTCTACCTAACCCCGACCTCTTTTCCCTCCGTAGCGTCATTCCGGGCGGAACCCACGCTGGAGGCCTCACCGCAAACGCCCTCGTGGTAAGAACCTACACAGCTCAGTGAACCCCGCCCCACTGAAAGAGAGAGAGAAAAAAGATTCTCTCCGACGGCGTCTACCTCGAACTCATCTCATTCACCCACCCCGCATCACACTACCCAGCCGACTCGCCCGCCCGCAAATCACGCGACGCCTCGCCGTGGGCACACAAGCTCCCCGGCTGGATCGACTTTAGCTTTCTCGGCTCCTCGACGGTCTCGGTCGCGCGCCTGATCAACGCGCGTGCGCAGCGCGAAGGGGCGCCGGTGCGCTATGCCCCCGAGGTACGCGGCGGCCGGACGCGGCCGGACGGGCGTGTGCTCGAATGGGTCGTCTGCGCACCCGAGGACGGCGCACTCCGTGGCGTCGTCCCGTTCTTCTGCGGGGACGTGACGCCGAGGGAGTGGCGGGTAAGAGTCTTTTTTTTTTTTTTGCAACCATGTCCGGGAAAATGGAAATGAACCCCCCCATGACGTGTCTTAGGTCCTCGCCCCCCCG
>JBBPKM010000234.1:0-17858 GCA_038089255.1 Austroboletus rostrupii
CAACAATTCATTGGTGGTTTATTTGCAACATGATCTCTACTTATTAACAATGTATACCAATAAAATCTACTCTGTAGTGTCAGTAAAATATCTACTTGGCAACATAAGTAAAATATCTATCCTTTGATGCATATATAATGAAACATTCCAACTACTTAGGCCCAAGTGTAAGGGGCAAAGTAAGTCTTCAACATCTTCAAAAGTGTCACCTTGGGCTAGAGCACCAAGGATTTGCCTTCAGAGCTTGCTGATGGAGTCTTAACACCAGGCCTTGATGCCTAGGGTTAAATACCTGGCCAGCTCAAGGACTTTAAAAGGACTTCTTTAAAAAGGATGGAAATCCCTTGCTTTTGGAAAAAATATTTAAGGACTTCAAGACTAGGATCCAGTCCTGTTGCCTTGGGGGTTTATATACAAAGGGACTATATACATGTATATACATGGAATCTAAGATATAATATACACTATTTAAATAAGAGTTTATTATCATCCAATAAGAATACTCTAAATACTTGTTAATGTCATAAAAATCATGAGAAGTGTACCATGCTGTCAAAGCATGTTGTTATAACAAATAAGAAGCATACATAGCATGAGGCAAGCATATGCATCTAATGAGTTAGCATAGCTTTCAAGGCTATGGTCATGAGGTTACCATATGCCAGTGTGGCAGATCTTGAAATAAATAGAATCAGGACTCTCGATCCATGAGGCCGGTGCATGTTCTTCATGTATAGCCTTGATCATGGAAAAGAAGCCTGTGCTTTTGAATAAATATCATAAAGAGACCTGCATAATATGGCAGCATGCTGCAACCATGCAGCATAGATAAAAGGACAAGTCCTTGTAACTTATAAATAGGGACCTTGAGTTAGGGAACAAGATTCTGGCTCTTGATGTGACTCCAGAGAATAGATAGAGCATGAGGCAGATACAGCCATGCCATGAGGACTTGGTCAGGCAGAGCCTGGATCTTTTAAGGACAGCCATCCTATGACTGATATGACTTGCATAAATAGAGTTCAGGGCATTCCCTGATTATGTGATCATGCCAGTAATCCTTGATAAGATATCCAGGGGAGATAAGATAAGATCTTGCAACCAGGCAAGACAAGTCTAAAAATTGAAAAATAAGGCCATAAAGGCCACTTCTCTTTTGATCTTTATAAATATAGCCATAAAAGCTCTTTTTCTCATGCCTAACATATAATATCTACTATGTGATGTAAGTGAACCATTCATACCAAGATCTAAATAAAATACTTGCTCTTCAATACATGTAAAATATCTACTGTATGATATATTTTAGGTATAATTTCCAGATATTGGTCAAATAATTTCACTTGATCTTTCACTGAGCTCTGTTGTAAAAATTGCACCAACATGGAAAAAAAAAACTACAGTACATATGCCAAAGATATCATGTTATGACTAATGTAATATCTGGCCTAGCCATTCAAACTGAGATGTGGGAGACAACCAAAGATTTTATTGAAATCATCTCATGTAAAAACTATATGCAACATATACACACAATGTTTAATAGTTATTATCTGTTCTAAATATCTTCCTGATACAATTTACTACCTGGTGTGTAGTAGGCAATTCTGTAGCCAAAAGTATGTACTTTAATATGTTCCACTAAGTCAAAGCACCATTTTTAGTTTTGGCTATAGCCTGCTTTGCATATTATATTGGGGTTAGATATTGCATCAGTTTTTTCAGCTACCATAGCTGATTTAGGCAAACCAAGCAAACTAGCTGGTATTGAAATCAGATCATAAGGCTGAAACTCTCACAATAAAACAAACAAAGTATATCAAGTCTATTCTTGAAATATAAGATGATTCCATGAAATCTGGTCTTTGCTTACAATATGATTTCTCCACTTCAATCTATCTTCCATATTGTGAGCTTATCAGTTGTCAAAGTTACTGGCAAGGTAACTAATAAATGGACAGGAAGTCCTCTCAGTTGCTGTTCAAAGAAACAATATACAACTGTATCTAATGAATGGACAGGAAGTCCTCTACTGGAGTGATTAGCTAGGTAGGTATATAGAAAAGTGAGTCCTTACCTCAGTTGCTGTCCAAAGAGACAATGTACAACTGAGAGAAGGTCCAAAATGAAGCAGGAATTAATAAGAAAGGGCAGAGGTGTGATTATACCAATGCAACTAAACTTCACTAAGCAAAGACAAAAGGGTCCAATATAACAATGGAGATCTCTAAGGATTTCCAAAGTGAAGAAGTGAAAAGAGGACTAACTAGGTTGTCTAGTGCATATAGAGATGCACTCAGAGATACTCCAGAGTACACCTGAGTATATGCAATATCATGGAATCTTGACATCAGTTCCCTTATATACCTTGTAATCAGCACTCACCCCAATATCTCCTTTGCAGTTTCATCAGGAATTTTACAAGAATCATATTTGGCTTAAATGAACTTATTCAGCTTTTTTCAGCTTAAAGCAACACTAAGCAAGCCATGACAAGCTGAATAACATTTAAGCCCAAATAAGATTCTTGTAAAATTCCTGATGTTCTTGCCTCTCCCACTTCCTTGATTGTTTTGATACTATCCACTAGGAGGCTGCAAAATATGTCATATGATATCTTAAGGGCACTCAGTCCCTGTGCTTGGTCCTTGGGGATGATCATGTGGTTCATCTCCATGGTTTCTCAGACAGTGATTACGCTGTTTGCCTTGACACACATTGTTCTACCTCTGGGTACTGCTTTTCCTGTTACGATTTCCTCTTAGTTTCTATTCTCTTTTCTTCTATACGCCTATATACGGACTTATCGTTTCTTTTACAATAGTCATCTCGTTTCTCCCTCAAGTTTTTCGGTGGAGTACTTTATATCATTCATTTCCCATTTCACACCTCTTTTCCCCATCATGCACAACCCTTTCACCACCTTTTTTTCCCCACTAAATGCACTACAATATACTTAGAATGTCGTGTAGTTTTTTCATATTTTTTTTCGACGCGACTATCGACACATCAAAGGTGGGCACGATGGGCCGAAGTTTTGTCGGACACGAGTGGATGAGGAAATGAGTTGTTAGCCGTCTCGTTTCTGCTGCGTCGTTGATGTTTGTGCCATGAGCGGGTGGGTTCTCCTTGTTATGATGCAGATAGGCTGGTGGTTGTGGCGCAGTGACCGTACGGCATAAAGATATCCTTTGCAATGTCAGATTTTACACCCATCCGCAGTTTATTGAACCCCAAATTCGAAGGCTATAAACTCCTATTGCTCGACCAAGACGATACCGTTCGCCGGCATCGTCTTCCGTACAAGACCACCCAAGCCTCTTCTTACGGAAGATCTCCTCTCACATTCCAGGAGGTACAAAGTCGAATCACCCATAATCACTTGGCACTATCCTCAATCAAAGGGAGAGGCTTATATGTCGACGCGAACCATCAGGTGATCGTCATCGACGTCGGAGACGTGAGCCATCGTCTTTCGATGTGTGTTTTGCAACGGTATTTATGCTTCTGCAGACTACGAGTGATCCCTCCTTCGCCGCTGTGTATGAGCTTCCCACATTCATCACAGCCCCACAGATTGATCAGGTACATCCCGAGTACCCGTCCGCTGCCTTTCTTGATGAAAATCACGTCTTTGTCGGCGATGGTCGGGGAAGCATGTATGTCCTTGACATCCCCATCTCTGGCCCTGCAATCCTTCTTGCAAACTTCGAGTTGGTGGACCAAGGTGGTGCAGACCCAAAGGCTCCTATTCCATTCCGGGTGCACAATGTGATCAGAACCTCTGACACGACTGCTGTTGCGCTGCTATCTTCCAGGCATTATGGTGCTGCGTCTGACCCATCAGCCAAACATCCTATGAAATGTCACGAATTTGACGTATGGGCTGCTCAGTTCACCATTCCCTTTGGGATGCAAGTGGAATCCCTCGCTCTTGATATCATTTGGCGCCGGCGGGGTGAAGACGTACCGATACTGATGACGTATCACCACACCAGAAATGCATACTTTCTTCTCGGCAGTTCTACCTATCGCAAAATCAGTGATGAACAAGTTCACCACTATGATCCATCCCCCGAAGAAATCGCTCCGGTTCCACGAGCAGGGGAAGTATTCGATGTCGAGGGTCCTCCTCAGCCTACGAAACCTTACCCTTATTCCTGGACCCAAACATCAGACGTTGTCACGGTCGCTTTCCCTCTTCCCTCTTCCATCGCAGCCTCTCAAATCAAGGTCACATTTTCTCAAGAGACGCTTACTATTCATGTCACCACATCTACCATTGTAACCGGGTTTTCCATTCCCCGCTATTCGGGAAAGCACCTTTGGGACGCCATTCGTCCTTCCACGAGCTTTTGGACATGGGACCGTGAAGGCGAACGCGAATACGGCATTCTCGCAATCCATTTAGACAAACAAAACGAAGGTACCAAGTGGTACCAAGTCTTTGCTGCTTCTGGTGTCGAGGTAGACGATGTGGATGTTCCTGAAACACTCGACCCTTCCGAACTGTATGCCATCCGTGAAGCGCTGGAAAAGTATACCGCCGCTTTGAAGGAAGGAGACGATGCCAGTGGTCTGGGTCTGGGACGTGGGCTTCCCACGCTTGCTCAGGGTGAGATGGACGAAGAAGTGGATGACTCCGTCGGCAGATTCGCGTTTATAACCTGGGTAGGCGAGGACGGATCGTCGCCAGTGTGGACTACTAGCCTGCAGGGTTCCGCATTCAACGTCCTCTCTACGCCTCTTCCAGGCATTGCGATGGAGCCATTGAGTCTGGTGGTCAAAAACGGGCTTGATGGCACGCGTCACGTACTTGCTGACGACCCAGCGGAATTGAGTTTGCCGTGGAAGCATGAGAACACATTCTCTGCCCTAGCCTTCGTTTTGGCATCAAAACGTGACACACGGTTCACATATCATGCGTCGGACATGGTCTTTGCTTTTGAAAACGGGACGCAAGATCGAGGAGGCAATGTTTACATGTACCGCAGTTCTGGCCCGAAGGAGGTCTGGGCGAGACAGAGCGTGCTTCCTGTTGGACAGGGCGACCCTGGTTCCCTTCTAGGTGTCGGCGCCTTCACGTCGGATGATGCGGACGGTAATAGAATCATGTGCCTTTGCGAAAACGAACTCATAATCTTGCGCAACGTTCGCTGAATCAATGTTTTCGAGCAGTTATATATGAACCAGTACAGGTACAACCTTTAAGGGAGTATAAGATGTATGTTATCGAGGTTCGGAACACCAGAGTGGAGGGAATCGTGACCATTATGAGGGTAATCATGAACGATCATTTGCTACAGATGCTATAACTGAAGCTAGGACTCAGAATTTGGTTGACGACAACGGTTACAAACCAATAGATATTGAAAGGCGCACTGAAACCCAGAGCATGACCCTGAAGTGACCAGTGTCAGGTCAGTGATGACATACAGCAGGTGGATTGGGAGAAAAGCGTGGAGGGAAAAAAACGATGTCGAATAAGGATGTCATGTCACCAGTGGATCTTCACTGGTATCCATAAGTCCATCGGCTTTGATTACTGGATCAGGTTCGTCTCCCAACGGCTGCGAATGTAACTGCTCAACCAGGGTAACGCCACCGTTTAGCTTGATACGTGGAACAGAAGATGCTTCAGATGGAACCTCTGGATTGGGAATTGAATTAGGGGGAGACTTGGGTATGTCACCGTTGGTTTGCCTAAACGGTCCATCATTGTCTTCGTCGTCAATCTCTACCAGTCGAGACTGTGCATCGACATCAATGCCTCCTTCCAGTCCTTCACCAAGGCCGTCCTTCTCATATGCCGCCAGATGATCGCGCAGGGTGGCTGTGGGGTCCATTGGCCGTGCGAAAGCAAAGGATTCACGGAAGTATGACCGACCCTCTGACTCCAACTCATCACCACTGTCCTCTTCATCATCCGGAGAGGCAAACATAAGCCGAGCACCTCCGTCAGTTACTATCCCGGTATTTGGATTGAAGGAGATTCCGCCCGTGCTCCCCAAGACGCGAGCAAAACCCGAGAACGTGGTGGATCCGAACAAGGCTTGAGGAGGATTAAAATCTTCACTTCGTTGACTTCGCAATCGTTCGCGCTCCTCCTGAGCCTCTTTTCTCGCCTTGTACGCCATGAGTCGGGCAGTGGAGTAAATCTGCGGGATGGTGTCCGGTGTATTCCAGCCGTAGCCATTCTTCACACGATCAGCGATCCAGTCATACCACTCTTGCTTTGTCTTGCCGTTAAGGATTGCAACGATGAGAACTGTCATATTGTCACAACCAATGCCACTCCCCGAAGACGTATCAGGGGCAAGGCAATGTTCGCAAATGTCCTCGCCTATTTTGGTGAGTTCTTTGCCCTCGGAGACTTTTAATCGGATAATATCAACGACCTGTTGGGAACTCAGACAATCCCAGATGCCTTCCATGAAGGGTTAAGAATTGACATGCATCACAGACACGTATAAGGCCAACATACCATCACAAGCCAACACAAGGAATTCATCTTCATCCGTTACTTGATGGACAGTGATGTCGGGATCAGAGGTGATGACTTGCTTCTGAGGGATCAAGCTGTAATTTTTTTTGAACTCGAAATCCCCCAGTGCTCTTGACAATGCGAGGTTTCCTTGACAAGCCATGAATGAACTTATTGGTTATGTAAAGAACTGAGACGTACCGTTTACGCGTCCGTATTCGACGTATCCGCCAGCACCAACAATACGAGCTCGCTCGGCTGGATATGAACGTTAAGAGGAAAGATCGATCGAGGCAGAGGTGCAGAGAACGTACACTCGTTCGAGGGTTTATGATCGAAGCTCAGAGGCTTGACCTCTCCTTTGACACTGATAACGGACCGTGAGTCACCGGCATTGGCCTGGAAAAAAAAAACCCCCCCGTGAATGTCAATACGAACGATCGAGTGCATGACGTACGACGTAAATTTTGTTATCATTAGTTAATAGAGCAGCTACGGCTGTGCATCCGGACGGATCGCGGGTATGAGCTGGATCTTGGGGTATTGATGTCATTCAGCAGCCCCTTGACGACAGAAGAGCGACGTACCAGCGAGGAGATCTTCATCGGTTCCCAGAAAAGCCCTTTTCATCGCCTCGTCGAAACGCTTCTCGCGATATGCTTCTTCTGCCAGTAGACGCTTGTGGAGATTTTTTCCGGCGAATTTTGCCACAGTGCTGCCTATGATGATAAATGAGACGAGATACGGGGGAAAATGGAAAAAATTACCGCCATGACCATCATAGACACCGAAAAAAGCATTCTTTTCTTGGGCGCCTTCTTCGAGACCCAACACGGCGACGTGGGCATCCTCCATGGCTAGATATACATTGGCTTGTGAGCCAGGAGGTGTGGAGAGGGGAGAGGGGCGCACTGATTCTCCATCCTTGCATCTCTGAGACAGCGAAAAGCAAGCGATCATTTTCGCCACACTCGGATTTCCTCTCCGTGGCTAAGGGGAGAGCAGATAAGCGACACAAGGGAAGTACGGTGCGGAAACGAGGACGATGGGGGATGCGGGGAGAAAGGGGGGATACTGACCAGGAGATGAGAGTGTCTGACCCTAGAAGCCGGTACAAGGGGGTGAATGGGAGCGGTGCGGCAAATATTGCTGTAAAAGACGTACCATGCCTCGCTAAGACGTAAAGAAAGATATATGCGTGGCGTGTTCGGTTGGAGGACGTGGGGTACAGCGAGCGAGGGACGAGACAACGGGTGGTCGTCGACGGAGGTGATTGTATGCACTTGACCTCGTCTTCGTCGCCGCAGGGCTCTCAGCCATTCCCTATTTTGTCTTGTTTGTCTTCCTATCCGCCACCCACGGGAACAAGTCGAGTGCCCCGTACTGATCCATCCAACCGCGGTGGGCCAATTATCCTCCAAATCCTGGCATGGCCGCCTATCTCCCCCGCCCATTCAGCGTCGCGCAGATCTCCTCAAATTACGACCGGCGGACACATGGGGCCACGCATCCGGTATAAAAGGTGTCGTGTGCCCGCTTGTCTCATCCCCCTTGCATTATACCCGCGCAGATTCCCTCCATTATTATCCCTTCCGGTACGCTCACGTGCCACTATTTTCTTCATTCCTCCCCATGTCATCCTCCAGCCATGTAAGCACGCCATATCCGCCCAACTCCTTCAGCTCATCTGCGTTCCCAGCGCCGCAGTCGGACGTGGAGCGCTTCCTGCTCCTCCAAAGTGTTCTCTGTTTATGCCAGGGTAAATCAGTGCTCTGCTCCCGCAGAGCCCACTGAAGGTCACCCGACTGTCTATGGTTCCTTCACAACCACCGTCCCTGCCACCCTTCCTCTCAGGGCCCATCTCAGTCTGGACATCCCAGTCTCAACAGGCCGTTCCTCCAAACGCCGTGATCTCGGCTGTGGCTACGACACCCCACCCGATTCACCCCTTTCATTTTTTAATTCCCTTGCGGGCTCCAGTCGGAGCCCCTCCATCAGCCGCACTTTCCTGACTGATTTCGACGTGGACGAACGCTCCACCGGTCTGCTAGCCTCTCCCTCTTCCGCCTCATCCCCGTCTCCATCCCTATCCACAGACAATGAAGATGGCACAGTCAAACTTCATCCTGTCCTCGAAGCTGCCGAAGCTGCCTCTAAGATTTCCTACAAGACAATTTGTTCTACGTGCATGAAAGCGGGTGCAAATTTTCCCCGATGTCCTCGTTGCGATGCAATGTGGTGCTCCCGCGCTTGTAGATTACAAGACGGTAAAAGGCATATCTGTACCATCCGCAAAATTTAGCACCATTCTTGCGTGCTTCAGCGTGTATTCATCACGTCAGTTTTACGCTCCATGTTCATATGCACGATTTTGGCTGTATACTTGACCCCGTTTCAAAACTGTATCGTAGCATCAGCGTGTAGATTGTCACAAAAAACAAAACGAGTGTTAAAATAAACTTGTTCAGGAGATAAGGATTATAGGGAGATTTCGCTACGATTCTGAAAAGACAATTTTTGTTCCCTGTGAAGGCACGATGTTAGCCGACTTCTGCTTCCTCTTCGCCTCCCACGACGGGTGCAGCAACTCGTCTCTTTGCTTTTCCCGACGGCGATTAGTTCGCTGGATATGTTCCGACCGCGAGCCCAGAATTTTGGTGTGTCGGGGCCCTCCGGCACTCGGTCTGATGATTCGCTTACGGTCAAGGGTAGGTTCACGAGACTGTCCCGGTCGCAGAGCTGAGTTTCCCTCGCGAGATCGCCGATCAAACGACACGGAGCCGGGTTGACGTTGTTTATTGATATGGTTGGCGTTTTTTCCGAATTTCTTTTCCCATATCCTGATGACGGAGGGAATTAGAGAAGTGTGCCAATTAATAAATGTATGTGAATATATGTATATTTACTTACGCCCTGCGTGCCCGTTGACCGCGACGATTCCGTTTAATCCCATCTGTCGTTTCATCGCTGAATTCGCTGTCCGAGTCGCCACGGGTGAACCCGACCGACAGAGAGGGGAGAAACTCGGACTGGCCATCGACTCGACGGGTAATTCTGTGCCTGGCTTCCTCCAACTCATCACCGCTACCTTGGTCATGTGCCACATCATTGGAGTCGTGTTCATCATCTGACTCTGGATCGACTGCACCAGATTCCCATCCATCATCCACTGCTTCTCTCGCTTCATCACCGCTTGCATCTTCATGCCCTTCGGAGAACTCCATATTGTCATCCCCGGAAGACGTTAAGTTTTTCTCGGAGTCAATTCTAGTTCTCCGCCTCTTCGAATCATGGGGCGAGTCCTGGGGGCTCTTTTTGGCTAGCCCAACGTCCTCCGATTTTTCATAAGGGTGTATAAGTATCCTTAGGGCTTGCATTAGCGACCCGACCTCTGACGCCAAGACTTTTGAACTTAGTATGCGACTTTGTACTTTAGCCGTCGGAGTCCCTGGCGCTCCTGAGGGAACGGCATTTGAACCTAAGTTTTTTGTGACGAATCGTATTGATGTGTTCGTGGAGAGACCTTTGTCCTTCTTAAGTTTAGTCATAAGCGCTGATTGAGCAAGCTGATCGTAGTTGAGATGCTACAATCGTCGCGTTAAGTCAGGCTGGATTAGTTGCTTTCACATGCTTGTTCTACTCACCTTCAACGCCTCCACCTGCGACTCTAGGTCCTTTGTCACATCGCTCTGCGTGCCTATACGACTGGATCCCATGGAACGTTAGAATCCCATATGCAGCATTAAGGGCACGCATATTCACCGAGCATCCCTGAGTTTCTTCAGGGTTTTTTGTACCTCAAAAGTCTTTGCCTTCTTGACGACTTTGCGAAGTTCCTTGAGAACATAGTGCTTGACAACGAAGAGTATTGGTCCATTGATTGTTCTAGAAATCCGCGTGAAAGACGTGCCAATTTTCGGTGCAGCTTAGCCTCCTTGTCCTTCTGACGAAGTCTTTAGTATTGCGAACGAGAATAAGAGGATATTCTAGCACCTCTGAATCCGTGCCATCCGTTCTTCTTCGCTTCACACCGCGAACGCTGTATTTGGCTGGGGACATGAGTGACAATCTTGCTTCAATCGGTCCAAATGTTCGGCGTTCGCGTAGCGTCGCTGACCTAATATAACACGATAGGAAAGCTTGATTCTATACGTACTCAGTACAATTCCAGCTCAAGTGCCTGCTGCAGCCTTATCCTCGTTCACTTGTTTCACGACTACCATGTCAGACGAAAACATAGATGAAGGAAAACTATTCACGTCCTTTGAACGTCGCGATGAATTTGTTTCTCTTCAGAATACATTACTTGCATTCGGCTTGACTGCCGAGCCGACTGACGAAGAAAATGGAGCAGAGTTTGACACTTTACGGAAGATGAGTCTGATAGTATGTATGCTTATTGAAGTATTTTATAGATTCAATAATCAAACCACGAACAGCTAGCCGAGTATCAAGGGCAATCTTATCTTCTGGACCCGTACCTCGAGGAGCTCGTCACTCCGGTCGCAGAACGCTTGAGAACACATGCTAGAGCTTCTATATCCTCATCTGACATACCCTTCACCGCTCGTGTGGGACGTCTTGGCGATCTTCTTCATAATTACATCAAATTTAGAGGGTACAAAATGATCAGTTAGTAATTCCGTTCGTTCCAATATAATCGACACCTTAGGAGGAGCAGCCAGATTCTTTCCTCATGAAATCGCGGACATGACCAGCGCCATCAATTTCATCTGTTTATTTACTGGGCCTGCCTCGCACCCACACCTATGGTCTCTACGATATGTCGTCTTGCTGTGGCTTTCTCTTGTTTGCAGAATCCCATTTGATTTGGAACAATTTGATGAACCTGGTCACAAGGGGAAAACGGCGAGTACACTTGAAGGTATTGGAAAACGATACCTAGGTTATGCAGGTCTGGAGCGAGAAGGTGCAGCAGTGCTCCTTTCCCGGTTATATATGCGGTATGTTCATCAGTACATTTTTGATAATGTACTAAGTTAAGAATAGAAAAGATGTCAAGCAACAGTTCTTGGCTTTCCTGACATGGTCTATCACTATACTGCGGGATGCAATGGAACTTTTGTCGGTAAGTGTACTATTGTCATCATGTGCCCAGTCTAACGAGGTTAGTCTATCGGTATCTTGCAAGTATTGTGTGAATTTGTTAAATCTGGAGCTCTGGAGGAATCCCGCTCAGCTGCTTCTACACTGTTAGAAATATCGGAGAACATAGGAAAGGACGATGCTTTGATGGGTAATACCCTGGTTCGCAAATACCGGGTAAAACTCCTATCAAGGGTAGGGCTTCGTCTGATTCCTGTTGGAAGAAACAGGTCCAGGGTCAACGGCCGGTGCATCTTTCTGCGCAGGAAAGGTACATCCTGATATGATCTACTAGCCCGCACGTTAGAAGCGCTGGAAGTTCAGGAGAGCGTCCAGTTAGACGATGCCAGCGAGGATGACGATATCGACGTCCCGGATGAAATTGAAGTCATACTACAAGTGTTATTCAACTCCTTGCAGGACAAGGTAACAAGTACGACTTCTTTTTTCATCTATGTTGAAAATTTCTCTTTCGATAGGACACCGTGGTTCGATGGTCGGCAGCTAAAGGCATTGGCAGGCTGGCAGAGCGTTTACCGAATGATTTTTCAGCCCAAGTCCTTGAAACGATACTGAACTTATTTTCTATACATAGCATCGCGGGTGCTTCCATATACGTCATGCCATCTGCTGCCGAGGCAACATGGCATGGTGCGTGTCTGGCGACCGCCGAGATGGCACGCAGAGGCCTCGTGCAACCATCATTACTGGTGCAACTGCTCGATTGGTTATCCAAGGCAAGGGCATGCGTCTCAGCGAGGTGCAAAAGTTTATTTCAATACTCTGCAGGCACTTTATTTTGACATACGGAAAGGTGCACATTCAATCGGTGCCAACGTGCGAGACGCCGCAGCCTACGTCATTTGGGCCCTAGCAAGGGCTCAGGATGCCTCCAGCCTTTCCCCGCATGCCTCCAAGCTATCACAGTGCCTTGTTTCTGTCTCTCTTTTTGATCGTGATGTATCTATCCGCAGGGCCGCGAGTGCTGCATTCCAGGAGCACGTAGGCAGGATGGTGCGGCGTGGTTATGCCTCATACCTATTCAAGCAATCTCACCACTCTCTTGCGGGCGGGCTCAGGGTTTGTTTGCTCATGGTATCGACGTGCTCCGTAAAACGGACTTCTACTCTGTGAGCGTACGGCGCAACGCATTTCTTACAGCTGCTCCACAAGTGGCCGAGTACGTCGACCTTTCGCTGGCCATAGTTGGTGTTTCAAATTCACCATAAATGTGGTAGGCATCCTGAATACCAACCGAGTCTCATTGGTCACCTCATCTCGATCACGCTGCGTCACTGGGACGTTGCGATGAGGCAGCTAGGTGCCAAGTCCTTGAGGCTGATATGCGAAATCGACCTCACGTCGCTAGGGCCGACATGTGTCTCGCAATTGGTAAGTCACAATTCTCAAGTTGCCGATGGGGTCGAACTAGGATTGGCCAGGCGTTACTACTGCGTTCAGTGGATTCTACGGATATCCATGGTGGACTGTTGGCGCTTGCGGAACTTGCCGATGCTTATCAACGACGGTTTGGTCCGGAAGGGGACGAGAGAAGGCGAGAGGTCGGTACCACTCCGTTGTCACACCAACACTAATTTAGCAGGACCACCTTGTACAAGATTTTTGGTCTTATCAACTATGTCCCAAAAGATATTATACTCGCTCCTCGTAACGAACAAGTACTCGGTGCGATCTGTGGTCTTGTCGCAACCAGCTTAACCCAGAAGGATGCAAAGAAGGCTAAAGAACTGTCCCCTGTTCTGGATTGGCGCTATTTCGTCGATCAAGGGCTTCGCCACAGGGGCACCAACACACAAGAGGCGGCTGCGACAGCGATGGCCACGATGAGTTCTCTCGTGGATTGCTCCGTATCGGTGCAAAGATAAGTTTTTTTTAGTATTCCTGCATGTAATGTGTGGTGTGTACTAAATCAAGACGCATTTCTTGCACATTGGTGAAAGAATTCAGACATGGGCCCGCATCGTTGCAGCAGAGTCTGGGGCATGTGTTGGGTGTTTTGGATTATAATGCCTACCCTCATGTTCTCCCTGAAGTGGTGGATTGCTTGCTGGACAGCATCAGCTCGGCGGTGAGGGATCGTATTGTTCCATCCACAGCTTCCTCATGTTTACCTCATTAAACCGGTGATTACAGTCTGCCGCTAGAATGACAAATGTTGAAGCGCGCCGCAACTGCTATCTGGCTATCCCAAAGATCTTCACAAACACAAGGCCGAGGCTAGCGGAGCGTACGTCCCACTTCCAGTGCGAGGGGTGCATGTCATACCTCGCAGTTTCAGATTTCCGATCGAGCACGGTTTGTGCACTTTTTAATGCGTTGGACAGTGGACTGGAGGACTACACTACGGACGAGCGTGGAGATGTGGGATCCTGGATACGTATTGCTTGCATCCGTGGCTTGGGTTCAGTGATCGAAGACTTGTTCCGCGTGTCTAGTAGCTTGCCCGATTTTTCTTCCTTTTTACCTCCCCACAGGTTCCATTCCGCTGTTGGTCATATTCTCCGCCAAGGGGTAGAAAGGCTCGATAATGTCCGCCAGATTTCCGGTGAATGTTTCATGCATATTCTGAAGCTGCAGGCCCCGGCTACGGAGCACGCAGGAAGGTGGAGGGTAAAAAGTATGGATCTGATGCAAGAATTATTTGTTATGTGGGTAATTTTCTTGAAGAACGGATGTATCCGATCAATTTTTTTTCCGCAGCGAGAGCGGCAATAACTGGAGTGATGGCGAATGGCTGTTTCCGAAGGCCGTCAAGATCCTCCAGATAGCTGAGTATCGGAGATCGTTATTGAATGGTCTAGTCCTGAGTGTTGCCACGAGGACAGGCAGTACAGTATGTTTACTTTCACTTGGCAGCGTCGAGGATGGCTTATACGCAACATTTGGCTTAGCAACGAGCTGCGTCAAGGAGCCTGTCTAGTTATGCGAAAACATTACCCTTGACATCTTACTCCGAGGGGTTGTACAGCGTTTCAGAACTTGCAAGCGACCTCGTTGGCTTGGCCGAGTCGAATCGGACATGCAACAATGTCGTAATACCAGTCCTGCAGACGTTCAATATGCTGTTCGAGGAAAATGCTTTGGTGTCTCTGTCGGACTCTGAGAAAGGTGCCGCATGGTAAACAGGCTGCAACCTAGGGCGTGCGTGTCCACTGACATTGAGTAGTGTTGAAACCTTGTTGTCAATCTGCTGCAAAAACGTGTTGCGGGTCAAGAACATCCAGAGAGTTCAGGAGTCGATGAAAATGTGCGTCACAGTTTTAATAATGCGGCAGTATCCGAGACGATCTGTCAAAATGGCGGTGCTACAGAGTGGTCAACCTGTTGACGCTTCCTTCGGTTGCGAAAGCATGCTTGCCCCGAATCGTCGAGTTCCTTGCCCATCCTTACCCCAGGGTGAGTACTGTTACCGATCGTCAGGGAGGGAAAGTGAAGTGGATATGTGCCTGCTCAGGTTCGATCGAGCACTGCCGAGCACCTATACATTGTGCTGCAAAGCAGGGATCTGGGCTGGGAATCAGACGGGGAGGTTGAGGAGATCCTTCTCGAAACGAAATGGTATGTGAAATGCTTCGTGGTGAGCTGTGGAGCTGGAGCGTGTTTGACAGGTCGTCTGGGGATATGGAGAAGGTGAAGGATGCAGCACGGGGTGTGGTGGAGGGACTGGCGCTGGGTGTGCATACGAATGTAGCATAGCACGACGATAAAGGGGCCCTGCCTGGAGTGGGCGTGGGAATTTGCCACCGCGTGTTACTGGGTCGGTCACCAACTTGGGCCGTGCTGTCCATCGCCGAGCATACACCAACGTCATGGCGCACGACCCACGCATCTCTGACAGCGAATTGGCTGCACTCAACGCCGCAGCAGTAACACGCACATATCGCGTGCAACCTCATCTCGGTACGCATCGTGCACGTCTCTCTTTCCCCTCGGTCCAACGCCGTTTTTCTCCAGATTATCGCACCGTGTCTGCCATCAACGGGTGAATTCAGCGCCAGAATATTTCTCCCTGTGTTTTTAATTCATTGATCTGCCAGGCCGCTCGTCGTACTCGACGATGTCAAGGTGGGAACCACGAGAACTTGACGCATGACGGGCCTGACTCCCGATCAGTTCCCATCGTACAACGAAATCGTTCAGTTGACCCTTCCGGATGGAACAAAGCGGGGTGGCCAAGTCCTGGAAGTCCAGGGGAAAAAAGCCATCGTGCAAGTTTTTGAGGGCACTTCTGGAGTGGACGTCAAAGCCACGCACGTCGAGTTCACTGGAAGCAGCATGAAGCTCCCCGTCGCAGAAGACATGCTAGGTCGTATCTTCAACGGTTCCGGCAATCCTATCGATCAAGGCCCAAAGGTATTTGCAGAGGATTACCTCGACATTAACGGTAGGTTTATTCGACCGCTCTCGCGCCTCCTTCCTCTACAAGGTTGAGTTTAGGCTCTCCGATCAACCCGTTTTCTCGGATATACCCAGAGGAGATGATCCAGACCGGGATTTCTACAATTGACACTATGAATTCCATTGCCCGCGGACAGAAGATCCCTATCTTCTCAGCTGCAGGTCTACCACACAACGAGGTTGCCATAACGTTAACTTCTCTGTACCTATTTCTGACGCGAGGTGTTAGATTGCTGCGCAGATTGTACGTCAAGCTGGCCTGGTGAAACGTCCCACCAAGGATGTGCATGACGGCCATGAAGACAACTTTTCGGTGGTGTTTGCCGCAATGGGTGTCAACATGGAAACGGCGCGGTTCTTCAAGGAGGACTTTGAGTCGAATGGAAGTCTTGACCGAGTCACGTTGTTCCTTAACCTGGCGAATGACCCCACTATTGAACGGATTATTACGCCACGACTCGCGCTGACAACGGCTGAATACTACGCGTACCAGCTGGAGAAGCATGTCTTGGTCATATTGACCGACATGTCGTCGTATGCGGACGCGCTGCGTGAAGTACGTCTTGAATCCTTGCGGTGCTGGAAAGGGGCTGACACGTCTATTTATTAAGGTGTCTGCGGCCCGGGAAGAGGTACCTGGGCGACGAGGATACCCAGGATACATGTACACCGACTTGTCGACAATTTACGAACGTGCTGGTCGTGTCGAGGGGCGCAACGGTTCGATTACTCAAATTCCCATCCTGACCATGCCAAATGACGGTACTTCTTTTTCCGCAAGCTCCAAGCTCCGCTGACAGTATCCGATCATGCAGACATCACGCACCCCATTCCTGACCTGACAGGATACATTACCGAAGGGCAAATATTCGTCGATCGTCAATTGTACAACCGACAAATATATCCCCCTATTAATGTGCTGCCATCACTTTCGCGGCTGATGAAGAGTGCGATCGGCGAGAAACTCACGAGGAAGGACCATGGTGACGTATCCAACCAGCTGGTGCGTGTGCCTTGATTCGTGTGCGTGGTGCAGTTATTCACGGAGGCCACGTGTTAGTATGCCAAGTACGCGATAGGGAGGGACGCGGCAGCGATGAAGGCGGTTGTCGGAGAGGAGGCGTTGTCGGCCGAGGACAAGCTGGCGCTGGAATTCTTGGACAAGTTCGAGCGACAGTTCGTGGGCCAGGGTGAGTGGGGTGGTGGTGGTGTGGTGGTGTGGCTGCTGATGGTCAAGTGCAGGGCCGTACGAGTCGCGGACGATATTTGAATCGCTGGACCTGGCATGGACGCTGTTGCGCATCTTCCCGAAGGAGCAGCTGAACCGCATCAATCCGAAGATTATCGCGGAATTCTATGGGCGGAAGGCGACGAAGAAGGTGGCGCGGGAGGACGGGGGGGAGGAGGAGAAGCTCATTGATGCATAGATAATCGTGTGGTGCGGAGAGAGCCGAGGGAGCTGGACGAGCGCGTCTGATGGAGCGGGGATCGATAAGATGGCTGGTTTCAGATATGGGGCGGCCGCGGAGGGAACGTGTGCGGAAGCGACATATGGCAATGGGTAGCTCATAAACACCTGTGCTGGACACGTTTCATGGCGGATTAGGCATCGTGGAGGATAGTACGGACGTTTTGCTCCATTCAAGCTGAAATGGACTGCCAAAGAGCGTAAGACTCGCGATCCTCATTTTATTATTGTCAGGACAGCCGGACAGCGTGGCAGCCTGCCAGTGCCGCAAAACCTTGGCTTTTACCCACTTTGACCTCCTTCCGTCACTCACTCTGTCCACCAGGTATCTGCCAGGCAACCAGGGCCTCTCCCATGCGTTCGCCCTGACTTTTGTTTTAT
>JBBPKM010000235.1:1299-17844 GCA_038089255.1 Austroboletus rostrupii
AGGAAGAAATCATAATAAATTATATATATAAAGATATCTTCAGAAACAGTCCAGAGAATACCAGAGTAATGCAGAGTTTAGCTAACTCTGATAGTTATACATTCTTACTTGGATTAAGCCAAGCTCTAAAATATTGTCAAAAATCAATAACTTTGTTCCTGGGCAACAAAATCTTGTTTAATTGGAGTTGAAAGGCGGATAACCCAAATATAAATAGCTATATATAACTAAGGCCAAAGCAATGTTAGATAGCTTTAAAGAACAAACAAAATTAATTGGCACATTTTTTACCTCTATAGTAATTGTATCAAAATGTAAACCTCACCTTAAGCCTCTTTTACACAAACAGAAGTCTAATGAAGCCAAGAAAAGCATTTTAAATTCTATTACTACTGAAAAACTATTGAAAAAGTAGTACCATCAAAATCTCAGATTTTGCTGTCTGTGATTTTCAAATGCAATCTAATTCATCCAACTAATTTACTTACATATTTGTGAATACCAAAGTCACCTGTATAGAACAGTGTAAATTTATAAAGTTGCTAATTTATGCTAATTGACTAAGAATCTTAACCAAGATTACTATTAAAGTCCCAAATCTGATTATGCTTCTCTAGCCAAGTCCAATACAAAGAAATTAAAGTACTGAGAAGAGTGATGAAGAATAGATAACAATAGGCTCAGAGATCTGTGAGAATGAAATAGAGTTATAATGTTATACTTGGCCTTAATATAAAACTTATATATATTGCACCCTTGATCAAACCTGGCTCTGCAAAGTAATGGATCAAAGACAATAGATCAAATATGATAGAGACAAAAAATAATGAAGGTGAAGTCAAACTTAAGTTAGCAGAAAGCGATAAGAAGAAACTTAGTATAAAATAATATATCAGAAATTCCCATAATCCCATAATAATGCCAGAGGCTTTCAGTGCCATTGTTGTGGGCTGACAATGGCATGCTAAGTAACCACTAATGTAGATATTTGCATGACTAGTTATTATAATATAGATGCCCTCATAGTTTATCATTATTGGATCTTATTAATTCATTTGAATGCAATTTGGTGTATGTAATTAGTTGTATTGTGGCTTTCACTACTTTTTCCTTGCCCTTTTCCTATAACCTCAACTGCCATGGTGCCATTTCTTATCTCAAGCTCAAGATATAACTACTCTCACAATACTGAAATGGCACAAAAAATGTGTAGTCACTACAATAAGAACTTTAAGACTTAGGGATTCAAAAAACACAAAAGTAGCTATAAGCAACATATAAGAGAGAATGAGCAATGTATAGCATTTCTGTTGGCTTATTTTAATGCAGCCCAATATGAAGCAAAACATTATTATCAGAATCTTACTTCCATTCTAGTGTTAGTCTGCAAGATGTGGTTGGCCATGCAGAAAGCTTAGAAGAAATCAGAAAGAATAATCCTAGACTCTTGGCTGCCACTAATAAGGGGCCCCAGACCAGATAGACCAACTAAAGCTTGTCACACCTGGTTTGCCTAGGGTCATAAGAAAGCATAAAGATGATTGTTATAATTTGCTCCTGCCTTGGTAGCCCTATTATACTTTTTTCTAGATCAGCCATCTTCTGCTCATTCTACCAGAGATACCTCTGCCCTAGCATGCTCCTGGCATCCTTCAGGCTCCTCCTGGGCTCTTCTGAGCCATTCCTAGATTATTCCTGGATATCTCTTATTAATTACTCCTTGTAAGCCTTCTAGCCTCCTCCTATTCCTGAATCAGGATCACAACCTGATCACTCCTTCATGGTTTGCATTCAGCATCCTCTGAATGCTCTCCCAGTCTCCTAAGCACCTGGATCTTCCATCTGGCCATTTTTGATCTCCTTGGATCATGTCCTCTTCATTGAGTCCATATGGTCTTCTTATTTAGTCAATTATCTGGCCTCTTTCCAGCACTCCCAGGTCTTTAGATCTCTTCTGGATCATGCTCCTAAAGATCTCCCTTGTATCTAGTCATATCAGCTTCCTTGTATGCTCCTCCTTGACTGCTTCTCCCTAATCTGGCTTATAATTAGATCAAAGTCTCCTTCTGGTCTCTTGTCTGACTTTAGACCTAACTCCTGAAGCTCTCCTTGCCTATCTGTGCCTATTGGGCTCCTCTCTAGGTCCACCCACAGTTCTTTGGGCCATTTGGCCATCTTTCATGACTGCTTGTCCCTTAACAAAGAACCAAGCCTTCTAAATCACATCTGATCCCTGCTAGCCTCCTGACAAGTCCCTAGCATCTCTAAGTGCCCTTGGGCATTTTCTAATGTGTCCTCTTCACTGATATCACACTTTTCTTGATATTCCTAGCACTTCCAGATCATCTCCTAATCTTGGATCTCTCTAAAACTCTTTGATCTTCACACAAGACTTAAAGACCATCATCCTTCATTGCTCCAGGCATTCCCCTGGATGCTCCTCAGTTCTCTCTGGTATCCCTTGCTGCCTCAAGGCTTCCTGCTCTATATCTGGCATCTTCCAAATATATCTCCTCTTAATATTTAACATATATGGCTAGCTCCTATGTGTTTTTTTTTTAATCCAGTCACTTTTAGACTGTGTATAGGAGTTCTCCGAACTTTCTCTGATCGATCAGGACCCTCCCTGATGTGTCTCCACTTCCCCTGCTTCCAGATCTCCTTCTGCCCCTAAATCTTCTCCTAGTTTCCTGAATTCTTTCTGGCACTCTCAGTGCACTCTATAATCAATCCCTAGACTCCTTTAAATCTCCTGGACTCTCTCCTGTGCCACTGCTTCATCAACAGTCACAGAATCCACCAAAACATCTCTAATTGATCATCAAAACCTTCTCCTGCTTCCTAATTCTTATTTATCTGATCAGAAATCTTCTTGTTGTGCATCTGGCTTATCAGCCAATGCATTTCCTTGCCCCTAGACACCTTCTGATTGTGCTCCATGTGCTTCCTGTGCTTTTTCTCTCATAGGAACTTCTAGTCTGCCTCCTGGCATCCAAAATCTTCAACAAATTTTATCTCAGTCACATCTGATCCTTATTAGATGTTCCTTCAGATCTGAGTGCATCTTGATAATGCTTTCTGGTCTCTGAGCTCCACTTGCTCCAACAGCAAGTTCTTTTTAAATTCATTGCATCTCCTTGATGCTTCTTATTTTCTTCTTTCTGTTTTCTTGATCTTGTTATGATTCTTCCTTAGTATCTATTCCTTTTTCCTCTATATGTCTATATATGGACTTATCTTTCCTTTCACAATAGTCACATAAATAATCTCGCAACTATTGTACCAGCACTCCAGTTCCCTCATACTTACTCTTTTTCTTTGACTCATCATTCCATGCTAACTAATATATCAGTCAGCACTTACTCATATATGTTTACTTTTCACATCCTCTTTTGTACTATATGAGCCTACCCTCAAGTTCCTTCTTACGTATATAAATCCTTCAACAGGTTCTCTGTACTTTAGCTTAGTTCTCCCTTGTATTCTCCCAAATATATCTCTTCTTTGTGCTAGCTCCCAGGTGCTCTTTTTTGTCTGATCTTCTAGTCAACTAGTTCTTGTCCTACTATTGAGTGGACACTATCCAGAATTACCTCGAACCCTTAGCCCAAGGGTATTTTGTCACCGTGGTTCTTGCCTCACAAGGGCTATGCTCCTATCTACCTGGTCAAAGCGTAACAAAAGAACTAAGCTCTATTCATCATGTCTAGCATTGCTCTAGATTGCCCAACATTCATCTGAATTGATACTCCAGCTGGTGATATCACCAAGATTCTCCAGCACCTTCAACCACTTTCAACTCATTGGAAGAAATCCCAACAAATCCTGATGAACCTCTTGCTTAGGAAAACTAGGACACACAAGAATTAACATCACAACTCAAACAATCCTTGGTAATTCCTTGGATCCCTACTTCACCCAGTCCAACCTTGCAACCCCAAACTGGAATAATTTTCTTTCCTCTGCCACCAGCACCACCAGCACCACCTGCACCTACCATGTCCAACTCCACTGCTCCAAAACCAACAGAACTCCACCTTGGCACTTCCAATAACTTTGACAGCTCTTATTCCAGAGCTCTCCCATGGCTCCACTCTGTTCAACTATACCTCGCTATAAACAACAAATTATACAGCACACCAAACAAACAAATCGCCTACACTCTATTATTTATGAAAAAAGGCACCGCCCTTACCTGGGCAGATATGTTTAGGGAGGCAAAACTAATGGGTGGGACTTTTATTCTTGGAGCATAGGTGGACTTTGAAAAAGACTTTAAGATGGCATTTGAAAACACCGACATCAAAGGCAAGTCTCTAGCCTGGCTCACCAAAGAACAAATATACAAAAATCGCTCAGGTGGATATAACCCTGCCCTATAAAAGTACATTGCCACCTTCCAGAATAAAGTGGCTATCACTGGGATCAGTGATGATCAAGTCCTGATCAACTATTTCACCTCCAGCATCTCCATTTCCCTCATGCGCCGCATCCATACAATGGAGAAAGTCCCCGATAAAATCACAAAGTGGTATGCTAAAGCCGCTCATTTTGCCAGTATTGAAGAAAGAGCTATTGAGATCGCTGCCCGATACAAATGCAGCAACACTACTTATTTCTCAACTTTCACTCCTCAACCCCAACCAACTCGGGATCCAAATGCCATGGATGTAGACATCATCCACCTCAAGAAACTTACCCCAAAGGAAAGAGAATATTGCATCAGAGAAGGACTTTGCTTGGCCTGCCAAATAAAAGGACACATGGTGCACCAATGCCTGAACAAATTTAGTTGTCCTCTAGCACCACCAAAAGATGTAAAAAGGGTGGAAGAACCAACAACTCCCATCCAAGAACTCCAGGATGATGAAACAATTGGAAGGATTTGGCTGGATTTTTAAATGGAGAAATGCCCGCAATGCACATTTCTCCTTCTCTTGAATTCTTGTGTAACTCTGTACCAGTAGCTATTAAGTCAATGCATATCCCTATTCAGCTATTGGTACTGACTGACATGATCAAAGCTATTGCAATCTCTGTGCTTGTTGACTTCAGAGCACAAATATTGTGCATAGATTGGGCCTTTGCCCAGAAACATAATCTCCCCCAAACTCGACTTCCCCAACCAGTAACCATCAGAAATGTTGACACTTCTACAAACAAAAATGGACTTATCAAGTTCAAAACCACACTCTTTGTTTATGTCAATGGCTATGTACGAAAAGTTGAGTTCTATCTCATGAATTGCAGTAGAAAAAATGTTATCCTTGGTTTCCCATGGCTCACCACCATAAACTCTGCCATTAACTGGGAAAAGAAGTCTCTAGACATTCTTGCAGCCTCAAATCAATCTGCTGAGCTGATCACCACTCATGAAGTAAAGAAACAATGACAACAAAACCTCTATAACCTAAGAAAGCCCAATTATTCCACTCCCCCACCATGACATGTTCATGTTGATGCTCTTGTTGACAAACACCTCTTCAGATACCTGAACAGGACAGAAGACAATGTACTTTGTGCTAACATCACTCTTGCACATGATATGGCATATTTCAAACCCCTTTGCACCCTTTCAAGGACAGTTCTGGCCAATGGACAATTTATTCCCAACCCAGCCCTCACCTGTGCTGCATTAACCACATCAACTGACTTGGCAATTCATGCCAGGAAACAAGAAATCGTCATTCCAGAACAATATAAAGACTTTACCCACATCTTTTCAGATGAAGATACTCCATTTCTGCCCTCTCGAGATTGCAACCATGAAATCAACCTCACAGAGTCCTTTATGCTGAAGATCAAAAAACTATACCCTCTTATGGCTGATGAACGAAAAGCCCAAGATGAATTCCTTGACAAAAACCTCAAATCTGGAAAGATTGTCCATCTACTTCTCCTCAGGCCATACCATTCTTCTTCATCAAGAAGAAAGATAAAAAACTTTGCCCAGTACAAGACTATCGATATTTTAATAAACATACAATCTGTGATGCTTATCCACTTCCTTTTATCTCTGACCTCCTCAATAGATTGAAAGATGCTAAAATCTTTATGAAATTCGATGTTCAATGGGGTTATAACAATATTCACATCAAAGAAGGGCATTAGTGGAAAGCGGCCTTTATTACACACCATGGCCTATTTGAACCAGTCGTTATGCCTTTCAGTCCTAAGAACGCCCCCACTACTTTTCAGCGCTTCATGAACAAGGAGTTCAGAGATCTTATTGCCAAAGAATAGATCATTATCTACATGGACAACATCCTGATCTTCTCCCCCAATCAAGCAACTCATGATGATACCACTCACTGAGTCCTCCAATGCATGAAATAACTCAACCTTTACCTTAGGCTTTAAAAGTGTCTCTTCAATTTGGAACAAGTCGAGTATTTAGACATGATAGCGAAGCCAGGATCTCTTGCCATGGATCCAGTCAAACTTGAGGGTATTGCATCATGGCCAATGCTAACAAAACCTAAAGAAGTAAGATTATTCCTAGGTTTTGCCAACTTCTATCGCCATTTTGTTAATGGCTACTCTGACATCACCCGTCCTCTCCTTGACCTCACCAAGAAGGACCACCCCTGGTCCTGGATGAAAGCTTGCAATAGAGCCTTTCTTCATCTCAAGGAAATCTTCATATCCTAACCTGTCCTTCAACTCCCTGACTCCTCTAAACCATTTGCTATCACCACTGATGCTTCCAAATATGCTACTGGAGGCATATTACTCCAAACTGACAAGAACAGTGATTGGCATCCTTGTTCCTACCTTCCCCAGACCTTCTCTGCAACAGAACAAAACTATGATATCTATGATCAGGAACTCCTCACCATCATCCATGCCCTGCAAGCCTGGTGACATTATCTTCTTGGATCTGCTTTCCCCATCCAAGTCTTCATGGACCACAAAAACCTTACCTACTTTAAACAACCCCAGAAACTTAATCGCTGACAAGCATGCTGGCTTCTTGACATTGTGGATCATGTACCAGGAGCACTCCTTGCAGGCCCTAATGCTCGCTCTTGATGACCAGATCATTGCCCTGATAACTCCTCTGACAATGATGCAGTTACTCTCCTTCCCCTGTCCCTTTTTATTAACCTCATTGACCTCGCCCTTCATAACAAAATCTCCACTGCTTCATCATTGGATCTGCTCGTCCTCCAGTTCCTCCAATTGATCCAATCTGATCTTCTACATGCTCTCTGCTTTCATCTCACTGACTGGCAATATCATGATGGCCTCTTATATTATAAAAATTGTATCTATGTTCTGGCTGACCAAAATCTTCATCAAACTATTGTCTCTCATTGCCATGATCATGCCACTGCTGGGCATCCTGGCTACCTTAAAACCCATTACTTAGTCACTTCCGATTTCTGGTGGCCTGGCTTGGCCTCCTTCGTCCGCTCCTACATCTCTGGTTGCACAACATGCCAACAAAACAAAGCCAATACACATCCTACCGTTCCTCCACTTACACTGATTGCCTTGTCCTGTACACGTCCTTTTTAACAAGTTTCTTGCGACCTTATCACTGGTCTTCCTATGTTCAATGGTTTTGATTCTCTCTTGGTCATGGTTGACCATAGGCTTACTAAAGGGGTAATTCTATGCCATACCACAAAAACAGTCACCACTGAGGATATCACTACCCTGTTCTTCCACTCAGTCTATAAATGCTTTGGCCTCTATGACAAAATCATCTTGGATCATGGTCCACAGTTTGCCTGTGCCTTTGCCAAAGAACTCAGCAGACTCTTGAATTACAACCTGGCCCTATCATTGGCATACCACCCCCAAACTGATGGAGAAACCAAACATGCAAACCAAGAAATTGAGACCTATCTCTGCATTGTATGTGGTAATACTCCTGGTACTTGGGCCAACCATACCACGACAGCAGAATTTGTTCACAACCATCACCCTCATTCTATTACAGGCAAATCACCATTCTACCTTATGATGGGATATGAACCCGTCGCACTTCCCTCAATTACCCATTTTTCAACCCTCCCTACCATTGAAAATCATCTTAAAACTCTTATGGCAGCCTAAAAGGAAGCTCTTGCAGCACATAAACTTGCCTGACAAACAATGACAGCAAGATCACGATGAGGATTCAAACCCTTTACCAAAGGTCTGGTTAGAGGCCAGAAACCTGAAATGCCTTATCCCTAACCCGAAGTTCGCTCCAAAGTGAGAAGGACCCTTTACCATTGTACAGGTCTTATTGCCTATCTCTTATCACCTCCAACTTTCTGCCACATGGAAAATACATGATGTCTTCCATGCTTCTTTTCTCATGAAATACACCGAGAATGCCATCTATGGCAAGAACTTCCCTGTGCCACCTCCAGATCTTATTACAGGCGAAGAAGAATATGAAATCAAGAAGATCATATGGCATCATGGAACTCTGCATACCCATGCCTATCTGATCCAATGGAAAGGATATTTGGCTGAAGAAGACTCATGGGTCCCAGAACGGAATTTAAAAAATGCAAAGTCTGCTCTTCAAACATACAAAAAGCTTCACCCCTCCATCTTCTTCCCTCAACACACTTGATCTCTCACTTGCAACAAACAATGTCTTCACCCAACACCAATACCATCTCTCTCTCTTCAGTTTCCTCTCTTCCAACTTCTACTAAAGCTTCCCTTTTGCCCATTCATTCTGTTACCCCCCTCATCACCCTTGCCACTATCAAAGCCACTGCCGCTACCTTAAATCCTTCCACTGCAGTCCTCACTGTAGAAACCCCTCACCTCATCCATCGTTTCAAGGAACCAATTACAATACTAATCCCACTCACTTGGTTGCATACGACCAGATCCTCACAGACTCTTGTTTTGCCACCACCCTCAATGCCTATCTCGACCCTGATTTGGCAGCATATGCCTTATATTGCTTGTATCTTCAATGCGGTTCCCTCAGGACCATAGGAAACATCCTCCTGCAGGACACCCGAATGGTCCTTTATGGACAATGACTTATTCACATTCACAACAACCTTCAAAGAGATCTGATCACAGCAATGCATGAACTAGACATGACCAAATTTTTTATAGACATAGACTGTTACAGCAAAGAATTAGCTGCAAAGACATCACTAGCAGAGTGCCTAACCACACTGCCTCCCTCTATGCCCTTGGCCTTATCCTTGGCCTTGAACTCACTAGAAGAATAACTCATCCAGCACACAGAAGCTTGGTGGTCAGGAAATGACAGATTTGATCCACTCCCTGCCAATCACCCTCACTACCACAAAACTTGCTTTCAATGTCATCGACTTAACCACATCCAAGTTGACTGTTGTTTCTTTCAGTGCTCTCAGTGTCTCCGGTGGGCACCTGGTCATTGCACTAATCGATGCCCCCTTTGACATCCCACACCTAAGCCATCACCACCCTCCTCATCCTCATTCTTCCACCACTCTTCAGTCTCGTTCTCATCTCATCATGCTATGGTTACCTTCGGTCTTCCTATCTCTCCAGCTGGATTTTGCTCCAATACACAGGGCGCTCCTTGTGCATGCCCCTATTCTGCAAGTCATCCATGGTGTCCTCCTCCTCCCCCAAGTCCCTTCTCCAGAATCCTCAAATGATGGGTTAGATGATGTGGCCTATGCCAATATTACTGGTTCCCCTTGTGGTGGTTACCTCAACTTATAAGGTCTTCACTGTGGTTTCAGATGTACTAAGGGGGTAATACTATGATTCTTCCTTAGTATCTATTCCTTTTTCCTCTATATGTCTATATACAGACTTATCTTTCCTTTTACAATAGTCACTTAGATAATCTTGTGACTATTGTACCGGCACTTCAGTTCCTTCATGCTTACTCTTTTTCTTTGACTCATCATTCCATGCTGACTGATACATCAGTCAGCACTTACTTATATATGTTTACTTTTCACATCCTCTTTTGTACTATATGAGCCTACCCTCAAGTTCCTTCTTACATATATAAACCTTTCAGTGAGTTCTCTGTACTTTAGCTTAGTTCTCCCTTGTATTCTCCCAAATACATCTCCTTTTCATGCTAGTTCCTAGGCACTCTCTTTTGTCTGGTCTTCTAGTCAACTAGTCCTTGTCCTACTATTGAATGGACACTATCCAGAATTACCTCAAACCCTTAGCCCAAGGATATCTCATCACCATGGTTCTTGCCTCACAAGGGCTATGCTTTTACCTACCCAGTCAAAGTGTAACAGATCTCTTTGTCTTTTTCTTGATCCTTATATCACAGATATTCCATTTCATCTCTTAGTCTTTCCTTTTTGCCTATATGGGGTATTTTTAGCCATTCATTTTCTCTTTAATTTTTGTCTTCTCTTGATCTCTAGATCCTTGACTTATTCTCACCTCATGATTGTATTCCTATTCTGTCTTGCTTCCTTGATCTGATCCATGTTTTCCCTTCACCCTAGATTCCCTATCTTTGACTCAGTCTTATCTTTTGTTCTATTCTTAATCTCCTTGACTCTTCTTTTATTTTGTGCATTGCTTTCTTAATTCCTTTCTTGGATATTTCTTGTACTATATAAATCTCTAGCACTTTGCCCAAGTATCCTAGCTTTAGTCTCCCTTAATCATAGGCTTAATCTTCAGCCTTGGTTCCAGCTTCCTGAGGTTGTCTCTAACTCCTCTTGTATTCCCTATATTCTGGCATAGCCATATGGCATATATTCTCAATGAGTCCTTCATTGGACTTTATTCTCTTCATCCTGATCCTATTCATGCAAGTATGCTGATAGGATATTCCAGCCCAGAATTTGTCTTGCCCTGAAGGTCAAGTCTTCTAAAGGCTATACTCCACCCTACCTAGGTGAAGTGTAACAGTAATTATAGCAATAGCTCTGGTATGAGTTTTTGTAAATTCATGTATAATATTTATATTAATTGTATATCACAATTCAATCTAACACACTAATGCCTACCACATCACCTAATAGGCACATATATTTCCAGCATTTCTTTCAAGAATTTAAAACTAAGTATTATTCTTGTAGCCAATGTCTTTTGCATTATCAATCATATAAATAGTTTCATGCCTTTCAAATAGTTATATCTTCTGTCAATGAAACACTGTGGCTTTTCTTCTGCCATCAAGGCAATCTCAAGATTGCTGAAATTGTGTTGGATGCTAGATTTAATATTGTTTAGGTAAACAAGCTATTTAATTTGATATTTTATATAAGTGCTGGAATTGTCAAAGTCATCCTTGAAAATTATAGTGAGCTCCAATAATCTTGTAATTCAGTTGTTGCAGGACTTACTCCTGTGTGCATTTAATCTAGGAATAGTATTGGTCATAATCTTATGGGGAATTTTTCTAGTTTCACAAGCATGAGATTACTAAGGTATATAAAGGTAAACTGTGAACATATTGTATTTACACCAGATTTTTGTGGTTTTAAATACTTAATCAGATAGAAAATCCCCTACTTGCTCCATATTTCATATAGAATGCAGAGCATCTATTTAAGCATAATAAAACTGATTTTAAATGTTTTTATGATGAACCATGAACTGGAGATCATTGGTAGGAGATACAAGTATGTCCATAATTGTATAATGTTAATGTATAATGTATAAAATTATGTGTGGAACTTTGAATAGCTAGATCTCTCTTTTAGCATTAAAAACCTTATGCCATTTTGCCTAATTCTTTATATCAATAAAACAAATTTGTCATTTTTTAAAACAGTTAAAGAATATTCTATTATTGCTTAGTATGCAAACTTGCCTATTATATTGCACAATAGCCAGTGAATTGGTGGTGGATATATTGTCAGGTGATTACCAATTGTGAGCAATCTTAAGTGATATTTTCTTTGCTCAATAATAAATAACAAATAATCAAAGCTTCTTGAAGATATAGAGAAAGAAGAAAAGCTTGATTGCATGATACTAGAATATATTGTATGGAATTGCTTCTTTTTCATCCTTTTTGATAAGCTGGTGAGTTGGTCTCAAATAGGTTATGCTCATACTTTTTTGCATAATAAAATCATCTGCATACTACTTCCAACACTCTTTATTCCATCCAAGAACTATAAGAAATAGTATAAATTATTATTTTCTAAATTATCATTTTTGTTGACATTTAAGTGATTATTATGATAATAATAAATTAGATGTATGATGGCTCTGACATGAGGATAGTTGGGCAAATGTTCATATCCAATCTGTCTTATTTCTCTGAAAAGTCTCTACAAGATCTCAAAAACATATCCAAAGCAATTCATGATAAAAGCATAGGAAGTATTACAATTATTCTACAATAGCCAAGCTGCTAGAAATAAGGCCCTCAAAGAGCTTGGTTTATGTCCTATAAAGATAAGTTACTGTATATTTGAATTTACATTATTTTTATATTAGAATCAATAAGCTGATATGAAGTACAGAATGTTTTTAAGGACTTCAGAATTTTGATCTTCATCAGGTGCTCAGTTTTGACCAGCTATATTATGATAATGCAAAACTTGGTAAAAAGCATCTGATCAATTAATATAAAAAGATTCTTAGCTATATGGGATGCTTTGCTGAAGTTGCTATAAAAAACTAGTAAGTTATTTTTTCTATTTCTAGTGTTGTGCTTTTACTTGTGATAGTCTCAAAGCATTTCCTCAATAGTGCAATCTTACATACTTCAATATAATGGTTCACATCATCTATAGTGATGGAAATAAACTACATGATCTTAACAAGATGGTTTTGTCTCTTTGGATTAAACATCATGAAAGGACATCTTATTGCTGTTAATAATACTTTAGATTTAGATTTTATTTTATACAGGACTCAATGTTTTCAAGCAGTTGGCCAATATTGAGGACTACTGCCTTCTTTAGCTTCTCTTTATTATAACCCTATTTTTTCACTATTTTTGACTATTTTTCTTGATTTATTATACAGACATTGAAGGGACTTAGGCTATTTTGCTTATATAGTCACTTACTTAATCAAGATTATTCCCAGGGAAATTCCCTCTTTTGTTTTTCATATCAGCACTTCTTTAATCTATTCATATGGGGCTAGACTGCCTCATAGTATGCTTTTCTACTTCTTTTCTATTTTCATGCTTCTAGACCACCTCATGTTATGCTTCTTTTCTTTATAATAGAACCATATCTTATGGTAACCATATGTTTTTATCTTTATCTCATGGACAGTTATTTATGCTATTGGATGGTCCTTATCTATAACCAAATATGTACATGCAATATAAGTAGTATATAAATCCCTAGGACAATGGAACTGGCTTTCCAGTTCTGAAGTCTTGGATTTTTCCCTCTAAGCAAAGTTCTTCCTCTCTTAAGGGTTGCTAAGTCATTGCAACCAATATTATATATCTTAAAGAACTTTGCTTTTTCTTTGGCATTGTATTTAAGGTGTTTTACTCTTTAGCTACTTGAAACTTACTAGTTGGATAGTTTTGAATGTTCATATGAAATGTATACTATAGATGAGTACTTAATGTTATTAATAATCACTGAATTTTAAATTTATTTTTTTCAGGCATATATATAGGCCATTAAAGCATCCAATATTGAAGGACTAAGATCAAACTGAAATTTCCTAAAAATCCACTTCTGAAAGCATGCCATTTGTAATATCCAAAACAAGAATATTATGTAAAACTACTACAGCACATATCTAAATGAAGGTATGTATGGCCTCTTGAAGGATATATATAAATGGACAAATAGCAAGAATATTGCAGCCCAGATAATTTTAAATTAATATTGTGGATCTAATTAAAATCATCATAATCTGACTTTCTAGTAACTTGTGCTTATATAGATCCTATAAATAAATCACCATAAGCTTGCTATGAAGCTTATGATAATGAAACTTGAGCACTTGAAGGAAAATCATACTATATCCAACAACAATATAAATATAGATGATGGTAGTTCAGATATTACTTCTATGTCAATGAGTGCTATATACTTGGCTTTACATGCAAGCTAACAACTATTGAAAATCTTGAAAATAAACACTCTTCAAAGGATCACATATTTATTGGCTTTAGGAACTTCTCCAAGTTCTTGAATGACTTACTGCCAGAGTATGGGTTCCATCTTGACAAGCCAATAATCATCACTTCTCATTTTGAGGTAAGTTTGTCATGTTCATATAGCATATTAGGATTTACATTGTTGGGCTTAAAAATACAAGAATACAAGTATCTATAGATACATTTTGAATCTATTGAAGACTAGTGCCAAATACTTATTATTTGCATTATAGCTCATAGTTTCATGAAATTTCATAATGTAATTGTATGCTTATACAAATCACAATCTCCGATATTGCATTTATGCAGCTTATTCTTTTTTTTTTTTAATGCATAATTTTAGAAATTTCTAAGCCTGGCTCTTGCTTCAACTTTGCATTAGTCCAATCCTTCATAATAAGAACTGGCATCTCCAAGTGAATGAATTATGATCTTTGCCTCCATTAAGTCAAGGCTTCTTTCAAAGCATCATTTGTTTTTATTCCTATTAGTTCCATTATTTGTAGAGCTGTGTTGGTTTCTAATTTTTGAAACACTCCAAGTGCTAAGGCCTGAACATTGAAGCCAAAACACATCTTGCTGGCTTTAAAAGTGTCACCAAGGGCTTCAGCACCAAGGGCTTATCTTCAATAGATACTTTGCTAGTGGAGTCTTAATACTAGGCCTTGCTGCCTAGGATTGATTACCTGGCCAGCTCAAGGACTTGAGAGGGCTTCTTTAGAGGGAATGGGAATCCCTAAGCTTTGGAGAGAAGATCCAGGACTTCAAGACTGGAGATCCAGTCCTGTTGCCCTAGGGGTTTATATACGAAAAGACTATGTATATGTATGTACATGGGATCTAAGATATACTGTACAATAACTAAAATAAAAGTCCATTATTATCCAATAAGAATACTCTAAAAATCTAAAGAATAGATTAAGTCGTAAAGAATCATAAAAAGCATACCATGCTGTCAAAGCATGTTGTCAGGACAAATAAGAAGTGTCCTAGTGCATAAGCCTAGCATGCATCTCTAATAGATAGTTATAGCTTTCAAGGCTATGGTTATGAGGAAACCACATTCCAGTGTGGCAGATCTTGAGATAAATAAGATCTAAAGATAAATATCAAATGAGACCCTTGATTCTTGCTGCTGCTGCATGTCTTCATGTACAGCCTTTGCAAATGGAAGGGAATCCCATGGATCTAGCATAAATACCATGAGGCACCTGCATGGTATGGCAGCATGCTGTAACCATGAGGCATAGATAAGAGTGAGTCCATGTGACTCATAGATAGAGACCCTGAGTCAGGGAACAAGATTCCAGATCTTGGTGTGACTCCAGAGAATAGATATGACATGAGGCAGGCATAGCCATGCCATAAGAACTTGGTCAGGCAAGCCTAGACCCTTGAGGAACAGCCATCCTGTGACTGGTGTGACTTGCATAAATAGGGTTCAGGGCTTGCCCCTGATCATGTGACCAACCAGTGATCCTTGATTAGATAAGCAGGGAAGATAAGATAAAATTTTCAGATAAGATCCCCTGATAAGAATCGATAAAAGATTAGATAAGTGCTGACATAAGCGCCATTGATAAGATAAGATCTTGCAGCCAGGCAAGACAGGTCTAAAAATGAAAAATAAGGCCATCAAGGCCACTTCTCTTTTGATCTTTATAAATATAGCCATAAAAGCTACTTTTCTTGTACTGTAACAGGAATCTTTCAAAGATCCCATCTTCACTTTTAATTTAATGTCATTTGATACATGCATTGCACATGTGAGAAAAACGGTGGATTCATCAATAGCTTCTTCTTCTTGCATAGCCGCGATTACCCACATGTTCATGAGATTGACTCTTTCTAGATCTGAGACTTCCAAAAGGCCAAGGAAGATGGCTTCTAGCCTATCTATCCTATCTTCCTGTGGTTCTTCAGCTTCTAGTCCCACGGGTTCATACCCTTGGGAGATAAGAGAAATGTACTGGGTTTTGGCTACCTGGTCCCCTTTTACTTCATCGGACTTTACATCTTCCAAAGCTGCCTTGGGTGCTAGGTCAACTAGCGGTTGAAAATAATCACTTCCTACGAACTGAGTTCTCAGATTACTCAATTCACCTTTGCTTTTCCCTTGCCCTTGTTGCTAGCTTTCTTCGTGAAATGGGCTGCCATCTGGTTGTAAGTTATCCCCCTTATTTCTCTAAAGAGATCAGAGGATGTTTTTTCCTTTTTCTCATCACCACTTTTCCAAGAAGTGGCACCTTCTTCTTTAGCCTTAATACCGTGCACCTGGCACAAGTTTTTGCATTCCTTCTTGTGGGCGCCTTGCCACCCACATTTTTTGCATTTTGGTTTAAAATTAGCTGCTGCAGTTCAGTAGTCCTTGGCAATATGGCCATTGTTGCCACATTTGAAGCAGTTTGTTGCACTTTTTTCCTTCTTGTCCGTGGAAGTGGTGCATGCTTCTCATTTGGGTTTGGAAGATCCAGTCTCCCTGTGTCCACCAGTCGTTATCTGGTAGGCTTCTT
>JBBPKM010000237.1:0-17792 GCA_038089255.1 Austroboletus rostrupii
TTAATATATATACTTTGCTGCTTAGCTTGTCTAGTGGTTTTGAGCTCACAATCTTGTACAACAGCAAGCCATCAACTTTGAGTCTGATGGCTCAATATCTTTTATATATACTCTTTCTTTCTAGCTTTTTTTAAAAATTTAAATTTTTTACATTTTTGATTCTAAGCCTGATTTTAGACAGCCTAAATAAAGTCCAATCAGATCAACTAATATTGATACCATCAAATTCAAATGCAAGCTCAGCTTATCTAAATAGTTATACATATTATAATCATTTTATTAAAGCTATTATTGCATTAAAGAGAAGATTTTGTAAGCTTATATATTTAGTAGGCCTTTTATACCATCTTTGTATATATTACAAATCCAAGTGTTTGCAAACTGCTCTAAGTGTTTTAAAAGATTTTGCAAGAAGTTATGTGTCTTTCCTGAAATCTTTGATGATATTTTGAATTAGATTCAAAATCATCCAGTTTTTAGTGGCCAAAGGCAACTTTCTATAATTGTTTAGCTTGCAATTTTTCTCAATCATATAGAACACTATAGCAAGGCAATCTCTTTTTGGAATAGTGCTATATGGGCTGAAGTTAGTAAAGATTCAGTGGTCAACTGTACCAAGTGGATTATAGTTGCATTGTTAGATTAATATGATTTCTTGGCCTTTATTTTGATTTGCTCAAGGCAAATCTTTACCTTCTTTATTTTTATCTCATATTGATAGATCAAATATGCATTAGAAACTTTGTATTGCATCTATTTACATATAATATTGTATTTATGCTCTTGGTTGAGATTCTATAACTTCAATCTAGTGCATGGTTTTTTTCCCATTATAATTGCTAGTTGGTAATTATCTGGATTCTTACTACCATCTAACTCCATTGCAGCTATATTTTCCTGGAATAGGATGTCATCAAAATTAAAATATATCCATTTATCTTGGCTTTCATATAAAAACATACAAGAAAGTAGAGCATAAGAGAGCAATAAAATAATAGAGAATATAATGGTGAAAAAAGGACCACTATCAAGTTTTGTTAGATCACAGGAGGATAAACCAGGACTTGGAAGAGTAAAAATCCCTGCTTAGAATCTCATAATAGTAAAGCCTAGTTAATATAAATTGAAGTCAAAATAAATTATGTAGATTATATAAAAATCAAGCAAGAAATGGCCTTTATGGCTTTATTTTTGACTTGTCTTGCCTAGGCATTGGCTTACTATCTGATTAGTCATCATTGATTATCTTTAAAGACTGCTTTGCTAACTTTACATCTGATTTGAATTAAATATATATAAGAATTTGTATATATAATAAATTTCAAAACTGGAGAAGAGACCCTTCACTTGGTTGTGCTATTGGAAGGAATACCAATAGTAATCCACTCTCTACATGATCTATACTAGGGTGGTCTAGGCAATGCTGCCAAGTTATATAAAGCACAGCCTTATACTAGCATATTCTATTTTAAAGACATAGATAGTGCATTATCTTTATAGCCAGCTAGAGCAGCAGTTAAGCCCTCTGATAAGATCTTTCATATGATCAAAACTGTCTGTCTGCCCAAATACCCATAGCTCAAATCATAGTAGATGTAAATTTTTAGAACACTCTACATTATAGCCTAGCTATTAGACTGTACTTATTATAATTATATGGTTTATGCATTTAGTAGCAAGATCTTATCTAATCTTATCTTATCAAGTTGATGCTTATTTAATCTTTTATCTATTAATTTTATCTTATTGGGAAATCTTATCAAATCTTTTCTTATTTTTCTAAATATCTTATCAAGGATTATTGGTTATAATTTTCCTCAAAGATATACTTGAAACTTTATTTATTCAAACCATGTTAGTTATAGGATGGCTGTCCTCAAGAGGTCTAGGCTCTGCCTGACCATTTCTTCATGACATGATTGTGCTTGCCTTATATTGTATCAATTTTGTATAATTACATCAAGAGCCAGAATTTTATTCTTTAATTTAAAATTTCTATCTGTAACCCATAAAGAGTTACTCTAATCTATGCCTCATGATATTTATTTATAAAAGTACAGGCTTTTTTCCCATTACAATGCTATATATGAAGTTCATGTAGCAGTAGCATATATCAAGGGTCTTGTTTTATATTTATTACAAGATATGTTATACTAGTATATGATATCTTTATAGCTATAGCCTTCAAAGCTATGGCTCTTTATTAGATGTACATGTTGGCCTCATGCCATTCATGTATCTTATTTGTCATGACAATATGCTCTAGCAGCATATTATGCTTCTTATGACTTTTTATAACTTATTCTATTTTAGAGTATTCTTATTGGATAATAAAGGCACTTATTTGGTTTATGTATTAGTATATCTTAGACCCCATATATATATATATGTACATAATGTTCTTGTATATATACCAGGACAATAGGGCTAGCAATTCTAGTCTTGAAGTTCTAAAGTTTTCCTTTCAAAATTACTTCTAAGTTAGAGTTCAAGTTCTTTTTTAAGTCCTTGTTCTAGTTAGGGTAGTCAACCCCTGTTAGCAAGGCCTGGTGTATCAAGACTCTGGCAAATATACAAGAGAAGCCCTTGGTGCTTAGCAAAAGATAATATTCTATTCAAAAGAAGCCTTGTCCTTTAGTTTAAGTCTTAGCTCTAAGAGTGTTTCAATATGTGTATATACTATCAATAAACTCCAAATGCACAATTTCAGCTATTTTTTAAATAACAACACAAATGCACATTTTTGTTTTCTTATATGTACCAGAGTATCTAGCTCAAACCCTTCTCTACCAACCTATATAATTATGGAAATGAAAGATAAAGTTTTAAAGTTGCTAGAATGGAGCAAATACAACAAGGTCAAAATCCACCCTAAATGCACAATTTTGTTATGCAATATCACACATGGCATGAAAGCAAATTGTAGATCCAATATGCTCTGCTTTAAAGTTTTACATGAAATTTAGATCAAATTTCAGGATCCTGAGATATGAAAACAACATATTGTATATGCTAGTGATTAAAATATGGGTTGTTGTAATGAATAGAAGGATATCATTTATAAATAAAGCTAAATGTCACTTTTATGAAGGCAGGAGTGCTACTAAAAGGGATTTCCCCAATTGTGTGGTTTTTTAGATATGCTCAGACAACCAGGGTCATGAACTCATGCAGACATATATTATGCTGAATCATAGTAATGAATCACACCACTAATGTATGAAGAGGGAGTGGCTGGAGAGATAAAATCAACAAAGATATATGGCTAAACACCAATAAATTGGCTTGCACCTTGTAAAGACAGACCAGCAATGGTTGTAGTACTAGCCACAGTGTAAAAAGGGCCACCATAAGGGCTGAAGGCTGAAATTGTTGAGGGGGCAGAATCAACAAGGATATGTGGCCAAGTACCAGCAAATTAGCTTGCATTCTATGAAGACAAACAAGCAGTGGTTACAATACTAGCCACAGCATAAGAAAGGCTTCCACAAGAGCTAAAGATTGAAATCATTAAGAAAGCAGAATAAATAGAAATTGGTAGTTGAGTGCCAGTGAATAAGCTTGCATCCTGCAAAGACAGACTAGCAGCAGTGGCAGTGCTTGCCATAATGTGAGAAAGGCATGCATGAAAATTGTATAAACCACTGAACTGTAGTTGCTCTTGGAGGGCTAGATTCTTATCAAGATGCTGTTTGAGGTGGATAATCAAGTTGTTCTTTGTTACCTTCAAGTCTGCTTCTGAGAAGCCAAGAGCAATTGTGATATTCTCTAGCTCAGTCTTGTTCTTGGTGCTTAGACTTCCCTTATATAGCTCCATTCCATCTATTACCTGCCATTATGCCTGTACTACAGCAGCTCTCTTCTGTTTCTACTTTTTTTTTAATACCTTTTTGGCCTTTTTCTTCTTCTCAGCTTGTTCTGCCTCTTTCTCAGCAATCTTCTTTTGTATGTCAGCACTAGTCATCATGCCATGAACACAAACACTTTGGTTTTTTTGTTTCAACTTCTTCTCTTTCATATTTATTTGGAGTTTGACCTGGTTGTGCTTCCACCATAGAATAACTGCATAACTAATTGCAGTGTCCCATTGCTATTCTATTTTTTTTGGCCTTTGCATGCAAATTATCCTGCTCTACATGCAACTTATCTCTCTCTCTGCAACTGTGCAATTTCATTTTTATATTCCTATTGCCTGATATAACTAAGGCTCAAGCAAGAAGAGCCAATGGCACTAATGGGTGTGGCACATCAAGATACACAAAAATATATTAAGAATGTATAGAAATAAGACTTTTGAGTTGACATTGATCACATGCAATGGTACATTAAAGCAAAGCTTGAATTTCCAGAAGCTAGATCAATAAAAAATAGGATAGACATTGGTCTTGATTAGAACAGACCTAAGCTAAATCCAAGTTCTAAGTTAGAACCTATGTTAAAGCTACTACTAGATGAGTCAAATTTCTTTTCTGATTCTGATTCATCTTGAGCTATATATAAGGGTGCTTATGTCAGTGCTTATCTAATCTCTTATCTATTGATTCTATCTTATCAGGGGATCTTACCAAAGCATCTTCTCTTATCTCCCCTGTTTATCTAATCAAGGATCACTAGTTGGTCACATGATTAGGGACAAGCCCTGAACCCTATTTATGCAAGTCACATCAGTCACAGGATGGCTATTTCTAAAGGGTCTAGGCTTGCCTGACCAATTCCTCATGGCATGGCTATGCCTGAAACACTCCAAATCCTATGCCAAAAGCAACGCAAAGGTCTTTAGAATATATAGCTTGAGTGACAATGACTTAGTCACTCCTTAGGATGAGAGGGGATGCTTAAAGGAGGAAATCTCCAAGATTTCAGAACTGGAGGGCCAGTTCCCTCGTCCTGGAGGTTTATATACTACTCTATTGTATATACATGTTTGGTCCATATCTACAGATTGGCCAATGGCGTAAATAACTGTTCATGAGTCAGAGATAAGAGCCTGAGAAATACATGAGGTATGGTTCTATCATAAAGAAAGGAAGCATAAGCATGAGGCGGTCTAGAAGTATAAGAATGGAAGAGAAGAAAAGAAGCATGCCATGAGGTCATCTAACCCCATATTGATATATAAAAAAAATGTCCATGTGAATAGTATAGGAGGGGATTCCCCTGGGAATAACCTTGATTAAGTAAGCAGTTAGATAAGCAAATAGTAAAATGTCTCTAAGTTCGTCAAATGTCTGTGTATAAATTCAGGAAAAATAGTAGAAAATATAGGAAAAATAGGGTCGTAACAATGCCTGCCTCATGTCATATCTATTCTTTGGAGTCACATCAAGAGCCAGAATCTTGTCTCCTAACTCAGGGTCTTTATTTATGAGTCACAAGGACTCACCCTTCTTTATGACTTACAAGGAGTCACCTTATCTATGCCTCATGGTTGCAGCATGCTGCCACACCATGCAGGTCCCTTATGGTATTCATATTTCAGAAGCATGGGATTTCCTTTCATTGCAAGGCTGTACATGAAAACATGTAACAGTGGCATGAATCAAGGATTCTATTTGATATTTATCTTCAGATCTTACTTATCTCAAGATCTGCCACACTAGCATATGGCTTCCTCATGACCACAGCCTTGAAGGCTATGCTTCTCTATGATTCTTATTTGTCATGACAACATGCTTTGACAGCATGGTACACTTCTCATGATTTTTCATGACTTAATCTATTTCTTTAGATTGTAGAGTATTTCTATTGGATGATAATGGATATTTATTTAGTTACTGTACAGTATATCTTAGATCCCATGTACATATGTGTACATAGTCTTTCCGTATATATACCCCTGGAATGACAGAACTGGGTCCCTAGTTTTGAAGTCTTAGATCTTCCCTTCGAAGCTTTCTCCTAATAAGTTACCTGGAGCAAGGCTAGAAGTTACCAAGTCCTTGACCTAGTAAGGGGTAGCCAGTTCCAGCTAGCAAGGCAGGGGTTTCCAAGACTCGCCCCTTAAAGTCTACGTTCCAAACCCTTGGTGCCACAGCCCAAGGTGACACTCTGAAGATGTCAAGTGGTGTTTTGGCCTATACATTCAGGCCTTAGCACTTGGAGTGTTTCAGCTGTAGCTGGTGGGTTGTATAAGGAGGGAGAGTGAAAAGGTGAATGTTATTGGCTATGGCTAGATCTATCATTTTGTCCATGAGGTGAGAACCATGCCCATCAAAAATTAGCAAAGTTGGCTTCTCCATTTTATTGTTTGCAGTCACATAAGATATAAACATAAGCTTAAACTACTCATAATACAACAATATCCATGTTATACACATTTATCCAGGAGATGGCATGCTTCTTTAAAAATCTTCAAAGTGCTTTTTGATAAAAGAAAGATTGAACATTTGAGCACATTTTGGATCAATACCAAATAAATGGCATAGTTTGATTTCTAAATACTGTGTATGAAAATGTGTAAGCCATTTTTGTAATGGATAGCAGCCACAAATGTTATATATAAAGGGGCAAATGGTCTCTCTAGAGATTGAACAACCAGTTATGCCATGAAACTGAATCCACTTAATAAAAACATTCTTCTGGGCATCTGAGAGCAATCTTTGCTTCTTTTGAGAGCCATAGAATGTTTGTGTACATTCATGTGCTCTTCTATGCAATGTCAAGTACTTGTATTGGATGCAAAACTTTTTAGCTGCACTGAGAAGATTGGAAGACTCATTCTGCTTTCAAAGCTCAATGGCTTCTTGGATAAGGCTCTCTAGTTTATCACATGAGATTGAATATTTTAGATTATGGGATAAAGAATGCTTTTGATGGATTTTTGCCTACCTAGACATATTCAAAGCATTGACAGTCTAGTGTGCTGAAAGAGGCCAAAGCAAAGCATAAATATTAACATGGTTGTAATACCTCTATTTATAATTTTGTCATGCTAGAACTATCAACATTGAATAGCATCATATTACATCATGTATAAATACTCTAATACCTCAAAAACCTCCAGATGGACATGTAGGACTTGCCTAGAACAAATTGTTACATTTCATATAGTAGATCAGTTTCAAATCTGGCCCAGAATGCATAAAATTTGTGTTTTTTGACTACTTGATGCTATCATTCTGCATTTTGTACTTTTCACAACATATTTTTTACTATTTTAAAAGTTGCATGTATTAAAATTCACTCCTATCTAGATGTTCCAGATGTTTCTATATAGAAATATGTAGAATTGCACATTGGGGAGGCATTTGTGCATTTGGGGTAGCATGTGCATTTGGAGTTTATTGATAGTAATATTCTGTTATATATATCAGGGCAATAAAGCTAGTATCCCCAGTCTTGAAGTCCTTGAAAGTTCCTCCCTATAGAAGTCTTTACTTTAAGTTTTATTTCAAGCCAAGACTGGTATCAAGACTTTATCAAATAAGCTATTCAAAAGAAATTCTTGATGCTTAGTCCAAGATGACATTTCATCAAGAGATGCCTTATCTCTATGTTTAGGCCTTAGCACTGGAAGTATTTCAAATTGTTCATATTGAAATCTAAATTATTAGTGGTCTTATAATTAGCAATAACATTAGCATATATCTAATTAATGGTAGCATTTGGCAAGCTATGTATCTTTTATTTTCTCATTCTAGCTTGCCTAATTTTGCCTATCTTGCACATTCATATCCTGCTTATCCATAGTTTGATTCTTAAGCTCCTCATAGTTACTTGTACTGTCTATATTAATATTGTTGAAATCAAATACTGCTTGGACTGTAGTTGTTAACATGATACTATCAGTCATGCTAGTCTTGAAATTCTTAGATACAAGTTGAGCTGGTTGTTGCTGTGAAAGATGCCAGGCTTTAATATTACAAGCTTTATAGTAAAGTTTAGAAGAACCTTTCAAAAAGCATATAAATGTTATAGTACAAGAAAAGTAGCCTTTATGGCTATATTTATATGACAAAAATGACAAGTGGCCTTGATGGCCTTATTTTCATTTTTAGACTTGTCTTGCCAGGCTGCAAGATCTTATCTAATCTCTTATCTATTGATCTTATCTTATCAGGGGATCTTATCAAAGGATCTTATCTTATCTCCCCTGTCTATCTTATCAAGGATCACTGGTTGGTCACATGATCAGGGACAAGCCCTGAACTCTATTTATGCAAGTCACATCAGTTACAAGATGGCTGTTCCTCAAAGGGTCCAGGCTTGCCTGACCAAGTTCTCATGGCATGGCTATGCCTGCCTTATGTTGTATCTATTCTCTGGAGTCACATCAAGAGCCGGAATCTTATTTCCTGACTCAGTGTCTCTATTTATGAGTCACAAGGACTCACCCTTATCTATGACTCACATGGAGTTACTCTTATCTATGCCTCATGGTATTTATTCCAGAAGCATAGGATTCCCTTCCATTGCAGGGCTGTACATAAAGACATGCAGCAGCAGCATGGATCAAGGGTCCTATTTGATATTTATCGTTAGATCTTATTTATCTCAAGATCTGCCACACTGGAATGTGGTTTCCTCATAACCATAGCCTTGAAGGCTATGACTATCTATTAGATATGCATGCTAGCCTCATGCACTAGGACACTTCTTATTTGTCATGACAATATGCTTTGATAACATGGTACACTTTTTATGATTCTTCACAACATAATCTATTTCTTAGATTCTTAGAGTATTTCTATTGGACAATAACAGATATTTATTTAAGTAGTATATAGTATATCTTAGATCCCATATACATATGTGTACATAGTCCTTTCATATATAAAACTCTAGGGCAACAGGACTGGATCCCCAGTCTTGAAGTCCTGGATCTTCCCTCCAAAGCTTTCTCCTAATAAGTTACTTGGAGCAAGGCTAGATGTTGTTACAACCCTATTTTTCCGCTATTTTCTATTATTTTTCCTGATTTATTACATAGACATTTGAAAGACTTAGAGACGATTTGCTATTTGCTTATCTAATCGCTTACTTAATCAGGGTTATTCCCAGGGGAATCCCCTTTTACGCCATTCACACAGACACTTCTTTTATATATCCATATGGGGTTAGATCACCTCATGGCATGCTTCTTTTCTTCTCTTCCATTTCTATGCTTTTAGAACACCTCATGCTCATGCTTCCCCTCCATTTGATAGAACCATACCTCATGTTTTCCTCATATTCTTATCTATGACTCACAGACAGTTATTTACGCTATTGGCTGATCTGTAGATACAGACCAAACATGTACATACAGTAGAGTAGTATATAAATCCCTAGGGCAACAGGACTAGCTCTTCAGTTCTGAAGTCTTGGAGTTTCCCCTCTAAGCAAAGCCCCCTCATTCCTAAGAAGTTTCTAAGTCATTGGAACTAAAACTATATATCTTAAAGACTTTGCCTTTTTTTTGGCATTGTATTTGAGGTGTTTCAGATGTTACCAAGTCCTTGACCTAGTAAGGGGTAGCTAGCCCCAGCTAGCAAGGTAGGGGTCCCAAGACTTACCCCTTAAAGTCCATGTTCAAACCCTTGGTGCCATAGCCCAAGATGATGCTCTGAAGATGTCAAAAAGTGTTCTGGCCTATATGTTCAGACCTTAGCACTTGGAGTGTTTCAATAAATAGTTATAGAGGAGAAACTTAGCAAGATTGATTTGAAAAGAATGGAAGCTGTACCACTAGATTTAATCCCATGGCCTTTCTGATGCAGAATGTGGTAATATATTCAAAATATTAAAGAAAGACTACTGTATATTAGATTATAAAATAATAGAGTGAAAAAGGCAGTTGGAAATACTTTGTAAAAACTTCTTTAAGACCAATAAGTATCAATTCTTCAAAGAGGATCACCAGCAAAGATATGCTTCACAATGGTGCCCTAAATCATAGTCTTGTCCTTGCCTGATGCCTTCTCTATATAGATGGGGTGCTGCATTTTGTTTTCATAAAAAAGAACTCCAAAGTTGGTAAGATGGCACTTAAGCTAGATAATGAGAAGTTTTGTCTAATTGTTGGTTCAGAGAATAGTGAATTTGTCAGCTTGCATTGGGCTTGCTTTTGAGGCCAGGGCTAATCAATACTAGTTGGTGGCATATTATAGCCTGCCTGTTACATTTTGCCCAGGTAGGGTGGAGTGTAGCCCTTAGGAGACTTGACCTTCAGGGCAGGATGAGTTCAGGTTGGTCTGGATATCTTATCAGCACACTTGCATGAATAGGATCAGAGTGAAAAGAGTGAAGTCCAATAAAGGACTTATTAAGGATACAGGCCATTTGGCTATGCCAAGATACTGGAGATATAAGAGGAGTTGGAGACAATCTTAGGGAGCTAGAGCAGAGGCTGAAGATAAAGTCTATGATTAAGGGAGACTAAAGCTAGGGTATATGAATGTGCATCTAGATCTTATATACTGGTGGGCAATATCCAAGAAAGAAGATGAAGAGGCTGAGTCAAGGATAGCAAGAATAGACAAAATAAGAAATGAGTCACAGATGGCAAATAGAAAATCTAGGGTAATGAGGAATGCATGGATTGGATCAGAGAAGCAAGATAAGAAGAAGATCTAGATATACTGCCATAAGGGCAGAAGAAGAGAAAGCAAAGATCAAGAAGAAAGGCTGAGAAAGGGAACTCAGCTATAAATACACCTATAAAGGGGATTACAGGAAGACTTGGAATCAAAGAAGAATGTCTGTGGTACAAGGATCAAGAAAGAACAGAAAGATCAAGAGAAACAAAGAGAAGGAGATGAGGAGCATCAAGAAGATGTGACAAATTTAGAGAAGACTTGCTGTTGGAGTAAGTGGAGCTATGAAACTAGAAAGGTGTTATGCTTGTGCTGGATAGGACCAAGTGTAGCCTCGGATAAACCAAGTTGTTGAATACCTGTAAAGAGATCAAGAAGACCTCGTGATAGAATAGCACAAGGAAGTGTCCACTTGAGAGTAGGATGAAGACTCAGTGCTCGATAACTCGCCAGGAGAAAACGGTGAGGAGCTAAGTGAACTTGGTATTGACCAAGGAGAACTAAACTAAAGTACATGTGCCACAATGTAAACTGATATAGATATTGTATCGGGGCATAGACCATGTAGAAAAAGGAAAACATAATAAGGATTGGGCTATTGTATGATTAATAGACCGGTCCATGAGTAAACAAGATGACAAGAAGAAGGAAGTCTGCAGTGGCAGACACAATGCCAAAGTAGTCCATATAGGGGCACCACAAAGGAAAAAGTAGTCCATATAGTAAATAACATAGAATCGTAACAAAAGGCATCATCAAGATGTGCTAAGATCTAAAAGAACATCTGATAAGGATCAGATGTGACTGAGATAAGATCTGTTGGAGATCTAGAAGGCCAGGAGGTAGAATAGATATTTCTGTGTGAGAAAGAGCACAGGAAGTGCATGGAGCATCATCAAGAGATGTCCAGGGTTGAGGGCAAGCATTGGCTGATAAGCCAGATATGCAGCAAGGTGTTTCTGATTATATGGAAAAAAATCAGAAGGCAAAAAGAAAAACTGATGATCAATCAGTGAATACTTGGTGGAGTTCTGTGACTGTTGATGAGTCAGTGACAGGAGTGAGTGCAGGATGGTCAGAGAGAGCTGAGGAACAAGTGGGAACCACACTGAGAGTGCCACAAGTAATTCAGAGGACTAAGAGAAAATCTAGGGGAAGAAGGAGATCTGGATGTTTGGGAAGCGGAGACCCATCAGGAAGGGTCCTGATGGGTCAGAGCAAGTTTGGAGAACTCCTAGACACAGCCTAGAAGTGATCAGATCATGATAAACACATGGCAGACAGCCATATGTGTCGGATACAAGGAGGAAACATATCTGAAAGGTACCAGATATGGATCAAGGAGCCTTGAGGTGGCAAGGGAGACCAGAGAGGACTGAGGAGCATTCAGTGGAATGCCTGGAGCAATGAAGGATGATTGTTCTTGATGCTTTTAAAGAGATCAAGAGGTTCTGGTTGAATCCAGAATCAGAAGATGATTTGGAAGTTTTGGTAAAGTCTAGTAAAGCATGATCTCAATGAAGAGGATGCATCAGGATATGCCCAAGGGCACACAGAGGTGCTAGGGACTTTTCTGGATGCTGGCAGGAGAGCCAGAGGGTTTGGTGAACATCTTATAGAGATCAGATATGATCTGGATGGCTTAGCCTTGAATAAAGCTAAAGCAGTCAAGGATATGGCCAGATGGCCCAGATAACTGTGGGTGGAGCTGGAGGGACTTCCAGTAGGCACAGATAAGGAAGGAGAACTTTAGGAGTTGGGCCTAAAGTCAAACAAGGGACTAGGAGAAGACTCTGATCTAATTACGAGCCAGATCAGGGAGAAGCAGTCTGGAATGAGCATCAGTGGAGGCTGATGCAACTAGAACTGATGGAGATTTTTATGAGCATAATTCAGGGAAGATCTGGAGACTTGGGGGCACTTCTAGGAGGCCAGATGGGTGACTAGATGAAGAGACCATGTGAACTTAATGAAGAGGACATGATCCAGGGAGATCAGGGATGGCCAGATAGATGATACAGAAGTTCAAGGGACTGGGAAAGCATTTAGAGGATACTGAATGCGAACCATGAGAGAGTGATTGGGTTGTGATCCTAATCCAAAGATAGGAGGTGGTTAAAGAGCTCACAAGAATCAACTGGTGAGGAACATCCAGGAACAACCTGGAAATGGCTCAGGAGAGCCCAGGAGAGGCCTGGAGGATGCCAAGAGCATACAGGGGTGGAGGGATCTCTGGTAGGAGCAGGAGATGATGGCTGATCTAGGAAAAAGTGTAGTGGGGCTACCAAGGTAGGAACAAGTTGTATCACTGCCTACCATGGCTCCTAAAAGGGAGGGGTTCTTGAATTTCAAGCTGTGCATGGGATGGTTCTGTTGAATTTGGAGTGAACATTTACAGATGTGTACTATGGCAAGTTGCTCTGAATCATTCTATAGGCATCAAATAAACAAACTTCATCTTAATTTAGTGGCTACTCAACAGCAAATCCTTTAGCCATTCACCACAAGTCAAAACACTGCTCAAAACATGTCAAAATTCCCTTGAGTCCCACTAACATGGATTGGAGCTCCCTATTTGTATTAAATGGTGATATGTTCAATTGGCTTTCACATATTATTTTGATCACTCCTTGAAATTTCTTTCGATTTATGGATGGTTTTAGAGTTGTTTGACCTTTTCGAAAATTTCCTTGCCATCAATGTCACTGTGGGCAATGAAGAAATATACTACTTCACAAATTGATCCGAAGTAAGGTATATAATATTCAGAGGATCGGCGCGGGTGCCGTCCGTGAGAAAACAAGAATATCGACCTCGTGGATAATGAATCCATCGATATCATTGATCTGATTTCTGGGTATTAATATTCAACGACCCACCCATGTTCACCTTTCCTCATCAAAATCCGAATGTCGAAGTTAAGAAACGAGAATAAATAACCACGCCCTACGACTCACATACAAGAGTACAAACCAGCCGACGCCCCAGGCAGTCAACTAAGCAAGAAAGAAAGTAGAATTAATGAGACAAATCTGCGTAAGGTTCATCAGAATACACATATCATTCGTGAGATAAGAACTGACCAATACCGCCCATCAGGGATATTATAGCTAAAAATGGCCAACCCTGGCATCGCCTCCTTATATCCTTCGAAATGCTTTACTGCCGACTCACTCAACCTGACTGTCAGCCGCTTCAACTGACAGCGTGAACGGACGATCATCTTCATGAATGCCATGTGAGGCCAAGGTGCGCAGTCAAGATAATAAAAGCCAACGTCGAGCTCCTCGAGTGCAGGAAGCTTGATAGTGTCAAAGAACGAGCGCAGATTTACCCAAGTCTTTCGCAATCTGAGTCGGCGGAGCATAGGATGCGTGATAAATCCTGGTGAAGGCTCCGCACGTAAGCTACGGACTTGGCCATCGTCTACGTGTAGAGACGAGACGACGAGGCTGCAGAGGTTATTACAATTGCTCAGGAGCTGGAAGAATGTGATGCAATCTAACTTCGCAAAATGTAAGTACAGTTCAGTTAGCTGGCCCCAGGGTAGCTTGATCATGTCGATGGTATCCACAGGACTGCCCATGTTCTCCAAAAATGCAACGCGGAGGCGTTTGGCCGGATTGACAAGACTAAATGATGGAGGAGTCAAGTTCGATGTGAGACGAAGGCTCTCGACGGGAAGATGAGTCTCATTCTCTGTCCCACTTTCCGAGGGGGAAAGTACAGGCAAAGACGAACCATCCCACCAGAGATATCTGCAGTGGGTGATGAACGGCCAAAGCCATTGCTGTATGACAGGCGTCACTTGAGTCGGGTCAACATCGAAGATATGAAGAACAAGAGGCAGATTTTTGGTCCTGGCCAACCAAGCCTCGGTCCCGATACGATATGCCTTGCGGGCGCTTCTGCGGAGACTAATTGACATCCAAGACCAAAGGTGGGGGTTGGACATAACTACTGCTCGCCAAGAACGACACACTCGTGTGAGCACCAAGGGGAAATTGTTAACATGTGGAGTGACGCAGTGTTCCGTCTCTGAGCAATGGGAAAACACTTCTCCCCACACATCCGCAGGGATGCGACGAGCGGGTGCGGCAAGTGCCCGGTGATTGAAAATAGACTGATGGACGAGACCGATGTTCTCTTCTATCCGGGCTCTGATTGCGATGAGCTTCTGGATAGCGTTATCTACGTCTTCCACATGTGACACAAGACTAGTCAGTTGGGTGTGCCGCTCCGAGACGATGGTATCGATGAGCAACGCCTCTTGAGAGTTTGGGTGAACATTGTCCGTTCCGGACTTGGACAAACGAGTCTCGAGGTCACTTGGTTGCTGAAACAGACCAGACAAATGTCAACAAGTTGTTTGCCCTAGGAGAAGTGAAGTTACTGACCACGAGGATTGTCTGCTACAGGGGACAGTTAGAGACATGAGATATGATTACATCGAAAATGCGAGTGGCACACCTTCATGCTGGCAAAGTCTCTGTCTAATTGACCGTGCACTTGCTGCAGAAAGCCCATAATTGAATGCCTCCTTGAAGGAACTTGCAGAAGCCTACGGCGAAGCTCGTGCAGGACGCAAGGACACCAAGGCGCTATTCTATAACGAGCAGTGCCCACTCCACGATTTAATATGTTTCTTATTTGAAATCCTAGCCTCAGGCTTTCATGCTCCGACGTGCACTTGCGCAATTACATTATCGTCGACGCGGAGTTACATCGACGATAATGCGATAAAACTGTATGGAAGGGGGGATAGTTAAATCTCAGCTAGCCTAGCCTCGATACCGACGTTCTTGAGGAGGCAAACGGATGGTGCCGGAAACACTGGTCACTTCGGACATAGATGGAAGCAAATTCTTATTCCCGAGAAATATAAACAACGAAACATCACGTACGTCTTAGCGCTTGCTGAAGCCAGCATACGAGAGAATCGTAGTTTTTCGACCTCTCATGGGTACATGGTTACGTGATTCAGTGAACATTCAAATTGCTGCGTTTGCGACATCATCCTGTTCGACATGGTGAGCATAACATTTGGCCAAATTATACTATATATCCGGCGTTGGGATGACCTCGTCGGCGACGCGTGGTGACCGTGACCCCCGCTTAGCGATTGCGAGTCCATTTGACACAGGCTTTACCTCGCGTGTAAATTTTAGCCAACCTCGGCAACTTCGGCTAATTGACATCATTCGCCGTCTCCCTCGGCCCGAAAATCGAGATGTGAACTTTCAGCTTCAGCATGAAAGCTAACAATTGAATAGTACCACTCCCCATGTGCCCCTACATATGCCACATGTAATCCATCCAGAACAGGTTTGATATTGTAGGTTTCGCTCATTCGTTGAGTTTGTATATAGGTTGGCACTGAGAATCTAAATGCCATTTTTGTCAGTGTTTGAATTGCTGTTAAATAGTGTCAGTGTCATATAAAAATCAGTGTCACCAACTGACACTGATTGTGACATTTTTTGCTATTAGAAATTAGTGCCATTGGCAATCAATTACAGTTCCTTCAGTAGTGAAAATTCCTAAAGGTGTACATAGTTTGTAGTCCAAATATTACTCATTTATAGTACTCTTGTCGTGCATGATGATAGTACTACTATTGCCTACCATGAGTTTACACACTCTATCAAAACTCATAATATTTCACTATCCTCAAATATATATTACAATTTCTTCTTAGTCTCTATTTTCCTTGATATGTTTATATTTGGACTTATATTTTCTCTTACAATAGTCACTCCATTTTCTTACAACTATTGTACTGATATACTGGTTCTTTCATGATTACTCATCTTGTATGACACATCCTTTTTCACTGACTGATCTATTAGTTAGCACTTATTTATAGTTACTTATTTTTCACTTTTTCTTTTGTACTATACAAGCCTGCCCTTGAGTTCTTCTTTACTTATATAAATTCCTCAATAGGTTCCCTATACTTTAGCTTAGTTCTTCCTTGTATTCTCCTGAATATACTTCCTTGTTCTTGACTAGCTTCTTGATGCTCTCTTTTACCAAGTTTCTTGATAACCAGTTTTCATCCTAATATTGAATAGATACTAATTTGACATATCTAGAATCTTTAACCTTAGTTTTGGGTTATATCTTGTCACTAGTTCTTGCTCCACAAGGGCTGCACTTCTATCTATCTAGTTAAAGCATAAAAATGTACATCAAAAATATTATATATTCACTTGTTCTGCAAAGTTAAATAATCCAGTTTTGAGTTATTTTCATTAAAATAGACATTGTAGTATAATACTCAATAAAATTACACTATAACAAATTTGTAAGTATGGCTAAAGCAGAGCCTGAACTTGTCTATTGAAGTTGAGTTTCTGCTGAAAATCTGTTTATTGCTGTTTTACTGCTTTAGGTGTTATGATATAAAAAAAAGAGCCTGAAAGGTGATATTTATGAAGATCAAAAGAGAAGTGGCCTTTATGGCCTTATTTTTCATTTTTACAACTTATTTTGCCTGATTGCAAGATCTTATTTTATTTAATCTCTTATCTATTGATTTTATCTTATCACAGATCCAAAGATTTTATCTTATCTCTCCTGGATATCTTATCAAGGATCACTGGCATGATCATATGATTAGGAAATGCCCTGAACTCTATTTATGCAAGTCACACCAGTTACAGGATAACTGCTGTTATAACTTGTCTTTATCTTGGTAGCCCTACTACACTTTTTCCTAGATCAGCCAACTCCTGTTCTTCCTACCAGAGATCCCTCTGCTCCTGTATCCTCCTGGCATCCTCTAGGCCTCTCCTAAGCTCTCCTAAGCCATTCCTAGATCATCTCTAGATATCCCTCACCAGTTGCTTCTTATAAGCCATCTAGCCTCCTTCTATCCCTGGATTAGGATCACAACCTGATCCATCCATGGTTCATATTCAGCATTCTCTGAATGCTCTCCTAGTCCTCTGAGCTTTTGGATCATTCATCTGGCCATCCCTGGATCATATCCTCTTCACTGAGTCTACATGGTCTCCTCATCCAGTCATCCATCTGGCCTCCTAGAAGCACTTCCAGGTCTCTAGATCTCTCCTGGAACTTGCTCTTAAAGATCTCCCTCATATTCAGTTGCATCAGCCTTCTCTGATGCTTCTTTTTGACTACTTCTTCTTGATCTGGCTTATAATTAGATCAGAGTCTTCTTTTGGTATCTTGTCTGACTTCAGGCCCAACTCCTAGAGTCCTCCTTGCTTATCTATGCCTACTAGGCTTTCCTTCAAGTACACCCACAGTTAT
>JBBPKM010000238.1:0-17770 GCA_038089255.1 Austroboletus rostrupii
GTCTGTAGTACAAGGATCAAGATAAAGACAGAAAGATCAAGGAAACCAGGAGGAGGAGATAAAGAGCATCAAGGAGATGTGATGAATCTAGAGAGGACTTGCTGTTGGAGCAAGTGGAGTCAAGTGACTAGAAAGGCATCATCAAGATGCACCAAGGTCCAAAGGAACATCTAATAAAGATCAAATATGACAAGGATAAAATCTATTGGAGATCTAGAAGGCCATGAGGCAAGATTGGAATTCCTGTGAGAGAAAGGGCACAGGAAGCACATGAAACACCATCAGGGGATGTCCAGGAGCAAGGGAAAGCATTGGCTGATAAGCCAGATGCACAGCAAGGAGTTCCTGATTATATGGATAAGAATTAGGAGGTTAGGAGAAGGACTAATAATCAATCAGTAAATACTTGGCAGAGTTTTGAGACTGTTGATGAGGCAGTGACAGGAGTAAGTCTGGGATGGTCGGAGAGAGCTGAGGAACAAGTGGGGACTGCACTGAGAGTACCAGAAGTGATCCAGAGAACTAGGAGGAGATCTGGTGACAGGAGGAGATTTAGATGTCAAGGAAGCGGAGACATATCAGGAGGAGTTCTGATGGGTCGGAGCAAGTTCAGAGAACTCCTAGACACAGTCTAGAAGTGATTAGATCAAATGGAACACATGGCAGATAGCCATATGTGTCAGGTACAAGGAGGAGACATATCTGGAAGATACCAGATATAGATCAGAGAGCCTTGAGGCAGCAAGGGAAACCAGAGAGGACTGAGGAGCATCCAGGGAAATGCCTGGAGTGATGAAGGACAGTTGTTCTTGATGCTTTTGAGGAGATCAAGAGGTTCTGGTTGGATCCAGGATCAAGAGATGATTTGGAAGTTCTGGTAAAGTCAAAGAAAGTGTGCTCTCAATGAAGAGGACACATCAGGGAATGCCCAAGAACACACAGAGTTGATAGGGACTTGTCTGGATGCTGGCAGAAGAGCCAGAGGATCTGGTGAACATCTAATGGAAATCAGATGTAATCTAAGAGGCTTGATCCTTTGTTAAGGGACAAGCAATCTGGTAAGTGGCTAGATAGCCCAGTTGACTGTGGGTGGATTGGGTAGATATCCAGTAGGTACAGTATATCAGTTGGGGACTTCCAGAAGTAGCCAGAAGTCAAATATAGGTCTAGAAGAAGGTATAGATCTAATTGTGAGCCAGATCTAGGAGAAGCAATTAAGGAGGAGCATTAGAGGAGGCTGATGCAACTGGATTCAAGGGAGATCTTTAAAAGCAAGTTCTAGGAGAGATCTAGAGACCTGGGAGCACTTCTAGGAGGCCAAATGGATGACTGGATGAGGAGACCATGTGGACTCAATAAAGAGGACATGATCCAGAGAGATCAGAGATGGCCAGATGGATGATACAGAAGCTCAGGGGACTGGGAGAGCATTCAAAGGATGAAGGATCAACTGGTGAGGGGCATCTAGGAACAACCTAGGAATGGCTCCGGAGAGCCCAGGAGAGGCCTAAAGGATGCCAGAAGCATACAGGAGCAGAGAAATCTCTGGTAGAAGTTGGCTGATCTAGGAAAAAGTGTAGTGGGGCTACCAAGGTAGGGACAAGTTGTAACACTAGGAGACCAGAAAGGCATCATCAAGATGCACTTAAATTCAAAGGAACATCTAATAAAGATCAAATGTGACTGAAATAAGATCTGTTAAGAGATCTTGAATGCCATAAGGCAGATTTGAAGTTTTTGTGAGAGAAAGAATATAGAAAGCATATGAAATACCATCAGGGGATGTCCAGGGGCAAGGGCAAGCATTGGCTAATAAGTCAAATATGCAGCAAAATATTTCCAATCATATAGAAGATAATCAAGAGATAGTATGAGATTCTAATGATTAATTAGTGAATACTTGGTGGAGTTCTATAACTGTTGATGAGGCAGTGACAGAAGGGAGCCCAGAAGGTTCAGAGATGTCTTGGGATCAAGCAAGGAGCATACTGAGAATGCCAAAGAATATTCAAAAGGCTAGAAGGAGATTTGATAGCAAAGAGGAGATCTAGGTGCAGGGAAAGCAAAAACATATCAGGAAGGGTCATAATAGGTCAGAGAAAGTTCAAAGAACTTCTAGGCAGTCTAGAAGTGATTAGATCAAAGGAAATACATAGCAAATAGCTATATATATCAGATATTAGAAAAAGACATATCTAAAAAATACCAGATATAGATCAAAGAGTCTTGAGGTGGTAATGAAAACTGGAGAGGACTGAGAAGCATCCAATGGAATGCCTGAAGTGATAAAGAACAATTGTCTTTGAGTTTTTTGTAAAGATCAAAGGGTTTTAATTGAATTCAAGATTAAGAGATGATTTGGAAGTTCTAATAAAGTCAAAGAAAGCATGATCTCAATGAAGAGGATGCATAAAAATATGTCCAAGGTCACACAGAGGTGCTAGAGACTTGTCTGAATGCTGGCAAAAAAGCCAGAGAGTTTGGTGAATATCTGATGGGAATTAAATGTGATCTAGTGAGCTTAGTCCTTTATTAAGAGATAAGCAGTCTAGTAGGTGGCCAGGTGGTCCAGTTGACTGTGGGTAGATCAGATAGGCACCCAGTAGGCACAGTAGATCAGTTGGAAACTTCTAGGAGTAGCTAGAGGTCAAATATAGATTTAAAAGGAGATATAGATCTAATTATAAGCCAAATCTAGAAGAAGTGGTCAAGAAGAAGCATCAGTGGAGGCTGATGTGACTAAAACTGATAGAGATCTTCATAGGACTAATATAGGGAAGATCTGAAGATCTAGAGGCACTGCTAGAAAGACCAAAGATTAACCTAATAAAAAAAATATATAAATTCAATAAAGAGGTCACCTTAGAATGAGATCAGATGATGTTAGGTCAAAGATCAAAGTGTCTGGTGAGCAAGGAGAGCATTTGAAGAATGCTGAATATGAACCATAAAAGAATGATCAGGTAGTGATCCTAATTCAGGATAGAAGTGAGGCTAGAAAGCTTACATAGAGCAACTAGTAGGAACATCCAGGAACAACCTGAGAATGGCTTAGAAAAGCCCAGAAGAGGCCTATAAAATGCCAAAAGCATGCTGGGGCAGAGAGATCTCTGATAGGATGGACAAAAGATGACTGATCTGAAAAAAAGTGTAATCAAACTACTCAAGTAGGAACAAGTTGTAATACTCTGAAATAAAAGTTTCAGTTCCTAAACATGCTAAGATCATGATCTAATATAACAGATATTTGCACTACACAAGCAAAATATTGAAACAACCATATGCCTCCAACATAAGAAAGAAAGAATCTAACAAAAAAGAAAATGACATAGTGTATTCATAGTATAATGCCAAGATATGTAGAGGATGTTGTTGAAGTGTTAAAAATGAAGTCAAACAATGCAACAAGCTCAATGACATGTTGCCTAACAGTCTTCTCATGGTAGAAAACTGAGGTATAAACAGGGATGAACAGGAAAGAACGGTATTATGTAATTGTCGGAACCTGTACGAGGCGTTGGCATAAGGGGCCATTGGGCCGGCATGTTACTCTAAGCCAGCCCAATTAATGCTGATGCTGGTCGATCTCACAATGCCCACATACTTACCATAGTCGTACATTCTCCATAGAACCACTTTTCATTGGCGGCTCAGTTCCAACTCGAAGACCCTGGGCTAGCGACGTGGTATCTATCTCCGCCTTTCGCACCTTGACTTTGGAAGCGTACAGACGAACCGCTGGGTATGTTCCCACCATAACTCGTCGATTGATAGTTGGCAACAAGAGAACCTGGTGCAATCGATCAGCACATGTACGCACCGAAAAACATAAAGATGACACACCGCGAAGCACGCCTCGCCTTCTGGGTCCAGTGGAGTTCAGCATGGACATCCAGAGCCCGTTGAGAATGGCGGGGATAAAAACGAATACGAGGACAAATATCGCGATGGCGATAAGGGGGTGTGCAACCACTGGAGGATCAGAACGAACAGCAGTGTAACGTGTCCCGATCGCACCATATCATTTGCCAAGAGTGTCAGAAACATTTTGGAGTTGAAAGCAACAATGACAGACCGTACTCAGTCAACCCGATCAAGGCTGCGACGAATTCATTCCGAAAAGCTTCAAACGGAGCGTAGGTCCAGATGGCACAGAATGCGTAGGACACATAGGACCAGAGCACAATGAAGATGTTGGCCACGAACTTCCATAACGCACGCAAGAGGTCGACGAACTTGTCGCCCAAGTCTGGCCATTCAATGTCTTCGATGGGTTTGCGGGGCGGCATGGTGTACTAGTAGTGAAATGCAGACGTGAAGATGGAGTTGGAGTGGCGTCTTTTTGGCAAGGGAGCCGTAGAAGATTATTATAGTAGTTGCGCAGTAATACTAACCAAGCTGAGATAACAGCAACAAATCAGTCACGCTCGCAATGCATCCAAGCCAGTGCAGTCGCGGCATCGTTCCCCGCCGGTACTATACGGTCGTTACACGGATGTGGTAGAATAATAATAATAATCTCTTGTACCAGTATTATCATCATCTATGTCTAACTAGTCGTCGTCCTCCCGCTTTGCGCCTCCCTCGATGCTGTTTACCCTGTTCGCAATCACACCTACAGCGTGTGGTGGCGAACGTACCACTTGCAGCCTCACGAGAGATAATCATGTCGTCTGCTTCGCCGAACATTGTCTTTGATGACATATTCACCATCAATGCGACTGACAAGAAATTTGACAGAAGCGCATGGTCTTTTCCGAGGGACAGAGCATTACTATGGCACTCGTTTCGTCGTTGATCCCGTCCAGAAGAGATGGTATTGAAGGGAGGACAACGATAGTAATGTTTTGCGGCCAGATTGCAGAGGTGTAAAGGGGTTGGAGGAGGAATACGACTATGTGATGTGATGCATGGCAAGGTGAGCAAATCACAGGGAAGGAAAGGTTCCGTGAATGAGCTGCAAAACAAATTTGACGGAGAAGCTGCGTACGGTAAGCCCCAGCATTACTTGGACTAAATGGTGAGTCTTTTCACAGTACATTATACGCATACTCGGCGGATTGCTTGTCACTGACGGGCTCTTTCTCGCATGGCTACCATTGTTCTCGGCGATCCTGTCTTCAACTTGTTCAAAGAGTATCATACGGCACCAACAATTCTTTAAGTAAATAAGTTGTTCATCTAATTTTTTTTCTCCTTTTTTCATCCCAGACCAGCAAACGAAAAAAAAAAGTCAGACATCTATAGTAATTTCCTGACATACCCCGACAACGAAGAGAGAACTCCAATTCAAAGCTCGAGGGAGAGCCACATCCGGGCAACGAGCTCAAAGCGGCGGCACACGATGACGGCGGAGATCCGAGGCCACACCAAGTGACGACAAGCGTCATCCGGACGTGTCAGAACTCGTCAGCGCACGAGCCGAATGCCATTGGAGGGGACGCACCTGGGACAACCTCAGGCGAGCCGGACGACCCGAACGCCAAAGTAAATATGCTTGGGGCGTCGTACCGTGATGAAGACACCAGGGATCAATCTAATGATCAACACGAAGCAGACCCAGTCCGTGAACATTTAGAGAGTGTGGATGAGAAGGATGGGGTACAGAGAACCCGAGAAACGAACCGGATGGCTCAAACGGCCAACCACGTGTACCAGACGACGTCAACGACATCAGGGGAAGAGGAACGGGGAGTGGCACCTCGTTGATCGGACTTGTCAAGTCCAAATTCCATGCCAGGAGGTACCGACCTCCTAGAGGCCAGAATCGATTCAAACGCGACGAAATGGAGGCGGAATGAATAGTGCAACAAGCAGTGCACATTTCTTATTAACCTTCGTAGGCGTTGTATGCGTGTGGCGTCTACCACGTGCATATACTATAGATACCTTGTGCGTTTCCCTGAGATGGGCAGGTCAGTTATGGCAGTGGCCCGGTCAAGTACTTTGCAACCAGTTCATTAGATATAACATTTCAGAGCTCGACGACCAATCAGAAACAACATAAAAATCCCAACAAGATGGTCATTAGTGCCTATTCGACGGCCCCGTATCATCGGCAGTGCGGGAACTGTTCCCACCTTTCCCCCCCTGGGATTGCTGGCGTTTAGTCGAGGTCTTTGGCGCGTTCCCATCCTGATTTGTCGATTGATAATTGGGAGCGCTAGCGTTGGGATCTAAAGAGCGTGGTTAGGCACAGCCTCGATGCATGCAGACAGCTGCACTGAAAATCGTACCACGCAGGTTGCCTTGCTGCTTAAAGGAGTGCAGGCAGTATTCAAGGTATCCTCTGGGCACCCCAAACTTTGAAGAAATGATCATAAACGCAAAGGCGACTATCGGCGTCCCGATGATGGGATGCGTGATCACTGAAAAGGAGCATCCACATATATATATTATATATATATTAAAAAATAGTGTCTGATTGGAAACGAGTCACGACGCACGGAACGATACCCAGCCGGACATGTAGGACCAGATCGCGTTGAATATTTCGGACACTAGCACGAGCAAAGGCTCAAGGATCGAGTCGTACACATCTGGAAATTCGATGTCTCCGCCAGGTTGGGGGGCCATGGAATGGTGAGCGTGAACAGGAAACAGAAATGAACAAGGCGCAATTGGGGGGAGAGAGAATAACACGGGTGGATTTTTATAGTAGACGTCGGGAGCAGCCTGGAAGCCATGCGTGGTGAATGACGCAACTGTTCGGCCGATAATAAGAACCCGTCACAGCGTTGGTCTTATGAAAGGCGCATGCGGCGTCGATCGGCGTAGTAGACAGCTTCACCGTGACTCGGGTATTAATTGAAACTTGTTGGACCACATACTAGTTTCCGATTTTACCTCATCATCCACTGGGTGCGCCAAGGCTGGGTCCTAGAGTGCTTCAAGAATGCAAGATTCACGTGGACAGCCCTGAGAGAGATGCACAGGAAGCTATCTTTCCTTCTCTTGTGTGACAGTACTTGGCGTCATCTCATCCGACCAAATATTGAAGTGGTGTTTTTAACGATGCTGCGCTGTAAGCTAATCCATGTTACCAACGTAATGAACGTAAAATCGCCATCTCGCCAGAAGGGCATGGCCTTATCTCACCTCTCAGGTCTTGAAACCACTCTTCGCTGCGGTGATAGACGCAGTCCACGCATTCTCGATGTGCACAATTCTATTCCATTGTCGAAGCACCATCGACCCTTTCCCCCGAAATTGCTGCGTGTACTCAGAACTTCGATTATGACATCAACAACCAGCTTGGGTGTATCGTTCCCCTACCAATTCAATCGGCGATGCTCCAAGGACCCCAAGGCACGAGGTCTGCACTCCACGCACAGCGTTGCCTTTGTCTCTGCGTGCACGTTTCAGCCTCGTTTTTTTCCAAGTTTGGTGAAGTTGCTCGTGTTCAAGAACTGTGTAATTTACACAGCAGTGAAACGACGTGCATACCGGTCTTACAGTGACATGTCCGGATGCGATCTTTCGTTTCCGAGTTTGAGCAAGAGGGACATTGACGATGTATCATCCTCGAGCACGATAGGTCTGAATGATATCTAATGTCTCTCAGTTTTAGCACAGATAATCGAGTAGTTGATGAACTTGAAAATGCCATTCACTGACGTTCATCATTAGGGAAGAGCGCGAATCTTCATCAACACACAAGAACGAAACAATATCTATGAATTTCTTGATATAGACGCTGTGATACGATCTTTTACGAGACCTGGTCCTTGGCCATCGTATGACAGCACTGCATAGGTACCTTTGGACAAGAACGACGGGTTGACGACTATCGTGCTGTCCACCACCTGCGAGGTGTATGAACTTGATCATAATACCGCATATGTACCCGATTGCTTACCTTTGTAAAGTGCTTCAAGCGACTTGGGAGCACAAGTACATCTGGTAGAAACTCATCCTCGCCATCCACCAACTTAATTCCAACCGAGTGAGTAACGTCGAGATTAACTTCATGTGCCAGGTCGAACGGGGCAGGAAATAATGGGTAAAAGCTAATCAAAGATCGTTAGGTCGCTTTGGATAGCGTTCGAATGGATTACCTTCGTTGCTGAAAAACGATGCGTGCAAGGTTTGCCATGCTATCTGCCACGATTTCAGATGCAGGAATCAACGGATCAACCTCTGGGGTTCGTCTAAAGAATTCCTCCTTGCGAAGATGAAACAAGGTATCGACACTTGTCACCGCAAATGAAACTCCGTTCACAGAGAACCGACAAGGATTTGGCAACAGGCGGATGTGCTATGCGAGTAATCAACGAAGCCACTACAGAGCACAAAGTCGAACTCACGGAATGGTTGCTGAAGTCATGTCCGAATTCACATTGTGGGAGGACGGCGTGGTCGCTGATTATATCGTTGACGCTTGGAACTACTAGCACTATGCTGTCCGGCGAGTGGAGTAAGAAATCCTCCAGTCTCTCAGTAAACTGCTGTTCAAACAATTCTCGAGGCGTCCTGTCTATAATTCCATCCTTGATGCGCGAATTCGCCATGTCGACAAAGGGACCTATCTGGTACACTTGTCAACATCGGAGAAGGCTTGGAAATAAGATCCATTTTACCAAGAGTACTACCGCAGGCTTGCTTGCCTTTATGGTACCAAACAAGCTATCCCAGGGCTTATAGTCCAGATCAGAATCCAGGCTGAATGGCCCGCATGCAATGAACATGGAAAAATTAGCACTGGAATCACTCGAAGGTGATGGTGGTATTTTGACGGGTGGCAGCTGAGATGTTAAGAATTGACCTTGAGAATACTCTGAGGAATGGAGACGCATAGCGTACCGACAGTATTTCTTCAACGAGGAAAAATCCACCTCCACCGTTACGGCCACGTAGTGCCACGATTGCGCCAGGAAAAAGGCTTATTCCACCGATACCCTTGATCCCACCTCGCAGCATGACACCTGGGGCGAACCGCATCGGGACGCGCACCCCAGATCCCATCATTCGTGAGGATTCCAGGACCAAAGACGACTCATTGAGTTTTGCGCCCGATGCTGACATCTCAGCATCGTGGACTATTCTTCCAACTACAGTGGTAGTTTCCTGGAATGGTGTGAGTCCTACACTTGGCTAGCCGAGAGAATCAGACCTCAGTGGCAGCGCTGGGATCAGCAAGTTCGTCGATATGGTAGTGTTTCTGAACGAGCTCAGCAAATTCGTCAATGCGGTCATCCAGTACTAGTAGATTACACGATTAGTTTGCGTAACGTATCAAGATTTGGTGACGAAATGGGTGCACCTTCGCTCCTCTCTGTCACTTTTTCGTACATATATCGATCTAGGCCAAAGTGTCATCTGCGGGTAGGTCCTGTGCAATTCAGGGAACCCCTCACAAGCACGACGTTTTCGCGACTGTTCGTCCGACTGTGGACCTCGAAACACGATTCTGCTCGGCCCCGAAAACTCTGATTTGACGACCACATCCTGTATTTTCCCAGGGACGGAATGGACCTGGGTCCTTTTTGGCCTGCCTTTCCACGGATTGGTAGGGCCACAGAAAGCACTTTTCTGTTGCCTGAGGGCGTTGATTTTGTTCAGTTCCTGCTGTAACCTTGCCTTGAGATCAGGGACGGATTCGAGCGTGAAAATGGCAAGGGTGCTCGTGTTGGAATAGGAAAGTGCCTGCCACTTGTACAGAAGTTCCTCGACGGTGAGATTGTGCATTGTACACATGTCCGTGCCTTGGATGACACATGAATGGACATAGACCGAGGGAATTGCAGACACACTCACATTCTTTGACCAGGACGTCGTCGGCAGCTACGGCGCCGCCAAAGTGTTGAGCGATCTCAGAGCGGTAGACGTCAGGCGACTGCATGGTCGATCGAGGTCAGGCGCGGCATGTTGGTGTGTTTGCACTTCCCACAGGCGCGTAACAACCATATAAGTGCGTGAATTGAGTGATATATACTAGAGTAGTCGCACATGCATGTTAACGGTACATATGATGATACAGAATGAAAACGGTAGGATAGGGTTTCGGTGACTGCAGAAAAGCGCCGTCAGACAGCTGAGGCATATGCATCAGATTTAGGAGGTAACAGTAGGCATGGGCTTAAGCCACGGACAGATATGATCAAGGCGACAGTCGGATTGACAAACTGCAACGCACAATCCAAAGGAAACAGCCAAAATAGACATTTTTCGAAGGCGATTCTAGGCCTCTTGCTCTTCACCATCGACTGGACAGTCGGGTTCTCTGTCATCCTTGGAGTTCAGGTCGCTCTCGGACTGAGACAGCGAGCTTTCTCGTCCAGTATTTAAACTATTCGTCGGAGATATGGAGAGACCGCCCTGATGCGAAGTTGGAGGCGATGATGCATGAGGAATGCTATGTGGTCATCATTAAGCGAAGCGACAGAACGTGTGAGATATACATACTTTTCGGGATTTGGAATGGCAGTTCCAACGGTGTTTTGAGGAGCAACACCAGCCTTGGACAGCGCATAGTCACCCGAGTCAAAGTACTTGCGATCCTGATATGATGATACAACGACCATTCAGCGGACGGGGGGCGGAGTATGCTGGGCGGAGATACGGACCTTCTGCATCTTTGTCAAGATGTTCTTGTGGGTCGGTAATTTGCCATAGAGTCGGAAGAGCTTCTGCTCCTCTTCCGTGAGTTTCTGGAGGGACGGAGGTGGGTGAGATGAGTCGGTCGTCGATCACAGGTGCGATGCACTCACGCTGATTTCGATCTTGTCACGCTTTGCAGGGAGCATGGCGGTTTACAAGCGCGCTGAGTGGAGCTGAGCTTGAGGGGGAGGAGGAACACCACTACTCTGGTTTCTGTTCACCTTCACAATAATCAATGCACCTAGAATAAGCGGAGTAACGGAGTTTGAATTTCATCCTCATGTTTCGGAACTCGGATGTTGGTCCACCTCATGTTTGAAATCCGTCTGTATTACATCGACAGCAACTCCAAATCCCACACTGTCACGTCGGCAGCGTCCGCCGATCGTCTCGACGCGTCAATGCCACCCTCCCCATCCGACAATATCCAATCTGAGTCCTCAAAGTTCCCTTGGAAGTAACTAGGATCTCCTCTCGCTAACAGCTCTGATTCCGGTCGGCGGGTGCCCGGATCCTGCATCACCTGCTCGCAACGATGGTGGTCATGCGACCCATGTGACGGTAGATGTGTGTGGTTCGCGGGCAACCCACAGGTCCCGGGTTCTTCCAGGTGTGCTAACCGCAGAATGTCGTGACGCAATCCGCTACAAGCCGGGCCTGGCTCGTGATCGTCGACATTCATGTGGTGATAGAGAGTAAAAGAGCAAGCTTGTGTGCAACGCGTGGTGATGCTTGTTAGTGGCACAGATGTACTGATAAGAGATTCGTTCGATTGGGCACCAAATTCGCGGTCGTCCAGTATATCGTTGCATAGACTCCATGCCTCGTCCTCAAACCGATCTTGGGCGGCGGTGGCATCCTCATCTTCCATCGGTAACAATTGGGGGGGCTCGCCCAGGTGTGTGCAAGGAGGCATCGCGATTCCAGACAACTCCATCCAAGCATCGTCGTCGTCAACACCGGCGGCAGGTATATTCTGCAGTATATTGTCCTCGTCCTCCTCCTCGTCTTGTCGCAACGATACGAATTGAAGTGTTTCTGCTGGCTGTGGACTTCAGATCCACGTGTTTTTGGTCAGGTCAATAAACATAACCAACCTTGAAACGCCGGCGAGGAACCCCTGCGCGAAAAAGTTGCTCAAGACTCTCGCACAAAACATGTTCATTGGTGAGATCAGGCACTTTCATTTCCTCTTGTGAGGTTTCAGCTGAGGTTTCACAAGGTCCATCATCAGTACAGGAAGACAGAGCGGCAGCAGAAGATTGGAGGACAAATTTGTGATATTTGTGCGCAATCTGCAACAAATTTGGAATAAGTAGTGAACACCGCGGACTAATCATACCTTTATGAGGCCCCTGCATTTCGACAGGAATCTGGGGTTTTTCGACCGGTTCATGATTGCCACGATAGACCGGCTAATAGAAGGAAAGTACTGCATTTCTTGGTCAAGTCTCTGACAGCAGAATGAATGACAGTTGAGTTCAATGACAAATGACCAACCTTGCACCAACGTCCAAAAATGAGAGGATAACGGCTACACCCATCAAGCGTGCGTTGACTCAAAGTTATCGAGTGACAACCTACCCAACGAGGTGATAAATTAAAAACTGTTCGATCAGGCGATTCAGGAGTGCTTCCACAGGGAGAAAGAGAACTGGAGAAAATGGATTCATTTCTTCGGAGAAGTATCCGGAATTGACAATATCATTACGCCCTGTGGTGCTCCAGATATAGGACAGGTGCAAGGAAACGAGATTGGCATGGGGACGTGACGCAAGTGGTAACGGGCGTGATGGCGTCAGCGTCACTTGGATCAGGAAGTTAGATACCAGCAAAGATGTAAGAGGAATTCGCCGACGCTTGGAAAGGCCGTCTTCGTCGTCGATAAATGGACGCGATACATTATTGAGACCAAGCTGGTTGGCATTCTAGAAGGAGAGGTGAGAGCACGACGAAAATTTGGAGGTTTAAGCGTGCCGCTTTCAACCGCGTTTCAAGGTGATGTACAAGTCCCGAGTGCGCCATGTCATGGGCGGTTATGCGGCGGCCGTCGAGAAATCCGGAAAACGAGAAGATGATATCGGACAGCCATAGAACGTCGAGCTCTTTCGGCAGACGTCCTTGTATGCTGTGCGTTGTTTCAGAGGGCGGACCGTGCACTAAATTGTGGGTAATCTTGAGGCGGAGGGCGTGATCCTGCGACGCGACGCGGATCGAGGACGGACAGGAGAATGAGGGCATGAAAGACAGGGGGTTTCAAATAATAAAATAAAATAAATGACGATTACAAGATAGCTATGAAAATAAAAAATAAATAATGGTATGGATTGTTATCTAAGTATCACAGCCTCGTCTGCCCTCCCTCCGCCAACCATCCGGCAAGCCTGATCGTAAGGGGATCTATATTTTGCTTCTGAATGGTCATGGTATGTCTTTATCGTTCCCATCGTCAACGTGACCCTGACATTGTCAAGCTCGACGAGCTCGACCAGAAAATCCAGGACGTCCTCAAACGCATCGAAACGGAACGCAAAGTTCTCGACGCATCTAGGCATCTCCGTCAAGCGACCTCAAATCCAGATGTTCTGAGACGCAACGATGCAAAGATTCGGGAAGCTGAACGCTCCCTGTCTTACTTCGAAGACACCCTACGCGAGCTCCAGGCTCGCAAGAAGCAGCGCGACGATGCTTCGCGATCAGGAGCCTCTCCTTCCTCTCCGTCTTCTGCTACTACAAAGTCCAGCCGTGCTGCCGACAGAGACCGTTCGCTCCCCTTGATCCCTCCAACCGACGCCGACTTTGGTTCCGGAGGTCGTGCTACCGGGTCCCCGGATACTTCCCAGACGCTTCTTGGAAGCGAGGAGGGCACCCCTCAGGTTAAGCAGTATTCGAACCTCGATCTTATCAAAGCCGATACTCCTCATACTACCGCCAAGATATCCAGGATGCTTCATCAGCTCGAGTTCAAGCTCCAAGTCGAGTTACAGTATAAAAAAGGCATCGATAAGATGGCGAAGCTATACCAGGCGGAGGGAGACAAGAAATCTCGCGCTGACGCTGAAAGCAAGCGTGTTGAAAGCGAGAAAAAGATCCAACTCTTGCAGTCTGCTCTCAAGCGATACAAGAATTTACATATTCTGGACGATGTAGAAGAAGACGACCAGTCATCTGGTGAGATTGATTTTATTCATTTTTGCCACTCCTGCAACTTTTATTTGTAAATTAGGTACGGGAGGAGAGCGCAAGGAAAACATGCGCGCCAAGCCATTGTCGGGGAAGCTCTTCGTTACGATCAAGGGGGCTCGGGAGCTTGATCATCCTCCCATCGTTTCATCGGGGCGAATCCGCTCCTCGTCCAAGCAGATCATCGAGACTCATGTTTCCCTCAAGATTGAGGGCTCTCAACGTGCTCGCTCTCATCCGTCTCGCACGGATCGTTGGAATGAAGATTTTGAGATTACGGTTGACAAGGCGAATGAAGTTGAGATTGCAGTCTACGATAAACAGGTTTCTGAACCGCATCCCGTCCCCATTGGCCTACTCTGGATTCGGATTAATGACCTCGTTGAAGCATTAAGAAGGCAGAAAGTCATGATGGACAGCGGTCAGGGCGGTTGGGTGACAGCTGGTGCTATGGATGGTGAGCCACCTACGGGGAGAGTTCCGGGCCCTGGTGCCTTGGGAGACGTGAATGCGCCGCTGAGCTTAGGTCCTGGGGCAATGGGTCAGCCCACTGGACTGATGGGTTTTACGAGTCAAAATGAAGGGATCGATGGTTGGTTTGCTGTTGAACCTGCTGGTGCACTAGCCTTACACTTGAACTTCGGTGCGCTCCTTGACTCACTTTTGTTCTATAAATTTGTTGATAGTCTTACAGTCAAGGAAAATGTAAGGAAACGTCCTTTGGATGCCCCCGGAGGTCTGGGTCGTCAAGGCGCCGTCAGGAAGCGTAAAGGCGAAGTCCATGAAATGAACGGCCACAAATTCGTCCAGCGACAATTCTATCAAATCATGCTATGTGCTTTTTGTGGCGATTTCCTCCTCAATGCGCTGGGATATCAATGCGAAGATTGCCGATACACTTGTCACAAGAAATGTTACGAAAAGGTCGTTACAAAATGCATTTCCAAATCAAATACGGGAGTACGTAGTCCTTCTCAGTTGTTTTATCCTTCGTGACGTTTCTTTGTAGGATGGTGACGAAGAGAAGATTAACCACCGCATCCCCCACCGCTTTGAGCCCATTACAAATCTGGGCGCGAATTGGTGTTGTCACTGTGGTTACATCCTTCCTCTTGGCCGCAAGAATGCTCGCCGATGCACCGAGTGCGAGATTACATGTCATGCCAACTGTGCACATCTCGTCCCCGACTTCTGTGGTATGTCCATGGAGACCGCAAATCAACTACTTCGCGACTGGCGTGATATTAATCGGGCACGGGGGGGTAGAAGTGTTACTTTAAAGCCGGTCCCACAGACTCATACTCCCCGGACTCAGGCACCACCACTCCCGCCCGTCGATGCTCCTATCACCCAAGGCATAGAGGAGTTACACCTGACAGGAGCAGCGGATGTACCTTCAATACCCGTGGATCCCTTTGCTCGCCCCATGCCCACTCAGGATGGTGTTGATCATCGGTATCATCCACAGTCTCCATCGAGCGCTCCACCTCGACCACCCCCCGGGGCCAGAGTCCCCGTCCCTCCTGCTTACCCGAACCTTCCTCCGGTTCCTCTGGTCCAGACGGGATATGAGCAAGAAGATTATGGTGTCCCCCCTGTTCAGGTGATTTACATCGATTAAGATCTATCCCCGATGAAGCTAACTCTAAAGGAGAAGCAACCCGTGTACTCGCAGCAGAGTTTACCCCCTCAAGTTTCTCCTCCCCCGCAACAACAGCAATACATGTCGCAACGGGGCCAACAAGCTGAGATGGCCGTTGCACCCCAGACAATGTCCCCTACTCAGCGTGCACCCACTCGTAAGCGAAAGGTTGGTCTGGATGACTTCAATTTCCTAGCCGTTCTTGGAAAGGGAAATTTTGGTAAAGTCATGCTCGCGGAGGAAAAGAGGACCAATGCATTGTACGCTATCAAAGTCTTGAAGAAGGAGTTCATCATCGATAATGATGAAGTGGAAAGGTGCGATGGTTCCATTTTGATATAAGTGACAAGTTGCTCATGAGCGTTTAGCACTCGTTCGGAGAAGCGCGTGTTTCTGGCTGCTGCTCGTGAACGGCATCCCTTCTTACTTGGTCTTCACTCTTGCTTCCAGACAGAAACTCGTGTCTACTTCGTGATGGAATACGTGAGCGGAGGGGATCTTATGTTACACATACAGCGCAAGCAATTTTCTCTTCGTCAAGCAAAGTTCTACGCGTCCGAAGTCCTTCTGGCCTTGGAGTATTTCCATGCCAATGGGATCATCTACCGGTTCGTTACGTCTCCTATGCAATGCCATGAGTTGGGTTCAATTTCGACAGGGATTTAAAACTGGACAATATCCTGTTGACGCTCGATGGCCACGTAAAAGTCGCGGATTATGGGCTTTGCAAGGAGGATATGTGGTTTGGTTCGACCACAAGCACCTTCTGTGGCACTCCAGAATTCATGGCTCCCGAGGCTCGTGTGTTAAAAGCTTGAGGTTGTCAGAGCTAACGTCCTGTCTATCTGATTAGATCCTTTTAGAACAGCGCTATGGGCGTGCCGTTGATTGGTGGGCATTTGGCGTGCTCACATACGAAATGTTGCTCGGACAATCGCCTTTCCGTGGTGATGACGAGGATGAAATATTCGATGCCATTTTAGAAGATGAGCCATTATACCCGATTACCATGCCGAGGGACGCCGTTTCAATTTTGCAGAAGGTAACGCGCACATGGTCACGTTTTACATCAGTATTCTTTGATACTGATGAGCACATAGTTGCTGACAAGAGATGCCAATCGCCGACTAGGTTCGAGTAAAGCAGACGCCGAGGAGATAAAGAGACACCCATTCTTCAAAGATGTGAACTTTGATGACGTGCTCAACAAACGCATTCCTCCGCCCTACTTCCCGACCATTGTAAGCTCTTTCCGGTTCAGTGGAATTTAATGCCGACGATTTCGTAGAACGGAAGCGCTGATACAAGTAACTTCGACGAAGAATTCACTCGGGAACAGCCAACGCTGACCCCGGTGCACGGTCAGCTGTCAGCTCGCGACCAGCAAGAGTTTGCCGGGTTCTCTTGGGTAAGTTTCTTGGTAAAAAGGCATCACGGTGCGTCTCATTGTCGTTATACAGGTTGCCTCTTGGGCGGACATATAACGGACATTGTTTTAAACGGCATATTATCTTCTTACTTCTGCTGCAATTATACATACACACGCTTTGTTCTTTGCTGCCTGTACTTGGATAGTCTCGTAAACGACCGAAAATGATGGCAATGTAGCTCACCTTTTGTCCTTTACTGTAATCACTGCGAAAATTGAAACGAGCCTTATTGACGTTTTGAATTAGTGGAGACACGAGCACTTGTTCCGGGCACCAATCTGGGATCGTTGGACTGTTGATCCTGACCGCGCATCAATTCATGGAAGCTTTGCCAGAGGGACGCGATGGTCTCGTATTCCCTCGTCATCCCAAGTACTTCTTCTAGTTTGCGATTGAGGACGTTGCTCGATGACAGCAATTCCTCAAAGCCCTGAACGACGTTAACCTAGCCCGATAGCCGATGAACGCCGTGTACTCACAGCAGTTATCTCTGCGGTGAGCCGATCACGCTCTCGCTCGAAGAAAGTGGGTTCCATCAGTGTCAACCGTGAACCCAATGAAGGTTGTTGTATCGTTATCGAAATCGGCAACTAATTCCCACACTTCTAACCCCTGGTTACTATATTCGGATTGTCTGACGCAACTCGGATAATAAGTAGTATGTTGGCCTTGCGCGTGCTTCGTCCGTTCCCCCACATCGAATTCACTTGGCCCGGTGATCTCCCATGCCCTCTAGGTGCCTCCCTCGGTCTGCCGCCCGATCTCGCGCATGGGTATATAGTAGGTGTATCCCCCTCTTTATCACTGAGGGGCACCGAGCCGTCGACGTTGCCTTCGAGGCACCGTAGCACTTGCCACGGGTATGCCATCATCGTCGTGGGTTCGGCGCTATGGTATATGCCTGGATGTTGGGGAG
>JBBPKM010000239.1:0-17762 GCA_038089255.1 Austroboletus rostrupii
ACTCTTCGGAAGAAATCCCCACTGATCCTGACGAACCTTTCGCTCAGGAAAACCAAGACACCCGCGAATTAACAGCCCAACTCGAACGATCCCTGGTAATCCCTCGGGTCCCCACTCCACCTAGTCCAACCCCGCAACCTCAAACCGGAAGAATCTTCTTTCCTCCGCCACCAGCATCCCCAGTACCCATCATGTCTAACACCACTACCGCCATTAAACCAACCGAGCTTCGTCTCGGCACCCCAGACGATTTTGACGGATCATATTCGCGTGCTCTCCCTTGGCTTTGCTCCATCCAGCTTTATCTTGCAGTAAACGACAAACTTTACGACACCCCCAACAAACAAATCGCCTACGCTTTATCATTCATGAAGAAGGGTACCGCCCTTACCTGGGCAGACACGTTTCGTGAAGCCAAACTAACAAGCGGAACATTTACTCTCGGAGATTGGAAGGACTTTGAAAAGGACTTCAGGTCGGCGTTTGAAAACGCTGACATCAAAGGAGAGTCTTTAGCCTGGCTTGCCAAAGAACGGATCTACGAAAATCGCACTGGTGGATACAACCCCGCTCTGCAAAAGTACATTGCCACTTTCCAAAACAAAGTGGCCATCACCGGGATCAGCGACGATCAAGTCCTGATCAATTACTTCGCCTCTGGTATTCCCGTCTCTCTTATGCGCCGCATCCACACCATGGAGAAAGTTCCCGAAAAGATTACCGAGTGGTACGCAAAAGCCGCTCATTTTGCCAGTGTAGAAGAACGGGCCATTGAGATCGCTGCTCGCCACAAACGTGGTAACACTACCTACTCCCCGACCTTTACTCCTCGATCTCAACCAACTCGCGATCCCAATGCCATGGATGTAGATGCCATTCGCCTCAAAAAGCTTACCCCGGAGGAAAGGGAACGTTGCATCAGAGAAGGACTTTGTTTAGCGTGCCGAAGAAAAGGACATATGGCTCGCCAATGTCCCAACAAATTCAACCGGACCCCGGTACCATCCAAAGATGTCAAAAGGGTAGAAGAACCCACGACCTCGATTCAAGAACTCCCAGACGATGAAACGGTTGGAAGAATTCGCTTGGATTTTTAAACGGAGAAACGCCCGCAACGCACATTTCTCCTTCTCCTGAACTATCATGTAACTCTGTACCAATAGCTATGAAATCAATGCGCATCCCCGTCCAACTATTGGTACCTACCGACATGATAAAAGCTGTTGCAACCTCCGCGCTCGTCGATTCAGGAGCACAAATATCTTGTATCGACTGGGCTTTCGCCAGAAAACACAATCTTCCTCGAACACAACTCCCTCAACCAGTAACCATCAGAAACGTAGACGCTTCTACAAACAAGAATGGAGTTATCAAGTTCAAAACCACCCTCTTTGTCAATATCAACGGATATGTACGACGGGTCGAGTTTTATTTAATGAATTGCGGCAAAGAAACCGTCATTCTTGGCTTTCCTTGGCTTACAACTGTAAACCCTGTTATTGACTGGGGAAAGAAAACCTTAGATATCCCCGAAACTTCGGACCAATCAGCGGATCTAGTCGCTGCCCACGAACAAGAAAAACAGCGACAGCTTAAACTCTACAACCTACGACACCCTGATTACGCCATTTCTCCCCCACGTCATCTCCATGTCGACGCCCTTGTCGATGAACACCTTTTTGGATTCCTCAATAGAACAGAAGACGACGCACTTTGTGCGAACATCGCCCTTGCTCGTGATATGGCGCATTTTAAACCCCTCTGAACCCTATCACGAACTATCTTGGCCAACAGACGATTCATCCCAAACCCTGCCCTAACTTGCGCCGCTCTCACTACCTCTACCGACTTGGCCATTCATGCCAAAAAACAGGACATCTCGTTACCCGAGCAGTATAAAGACTTCGCCGACATTTTTTCTGACGAAGACACGCCGCTTCCCCCCTCTCGTGATTGTGATCACGAAATTAACCTCACAGAATCGTTTGTACCCAAGATTGGAAAATTATACCCTCTCACTGCTGATGAACGGAAAGCACAAGATGAGTTTCTTGACGAGAACCTCAAAAGCGGGAAGATTCGTCCTTCAACCTCACCACAAGCCGCACCATTTTTCTTCATCAAAAAGAAAGATGGAAAACTCCGCCCCGTACAAGACTATAGATACCTAAATGAACACACCATCTGCGACGCCTATCCACTCCCTCTCATTTCCGACCTCCTCGATAAATTGAAGGATGCTAAAGTCTTCACGAAGTTTGACGTTCGATGGGGATACAACAACATCCGCATCAAGGAAGGACATCAATGGAAAGCAGCCTTCATTACGCATCGAGGTCTCTTTGAACCAGTTGTGATGCCCTTCGGTCCCAAAAACGCCCCTGCTACGTTTCAACGCTTCATGAATAAGGAATTCCGGGATCTTATTGCGGAAGGAAGAATCGTCATCTACATGGACGACATCCTTATCTTCTCTCCGGATCAGGAAACCCACGACGCTACCACACGACGAGTTCTTCAACGCATGAGAGAACTCCATCTTCGCCTCCGACTCCAAAAATGCCTCTTCAATTCAGACCAAGTTGAATACCTTGGTATGATCGCCAAACCAGGCTCCCTCGCCATGGACCCTGTCAAACTTGAAGGCATTGGCTCTTGGCCAACACCGACAAAGCCAAAGGAAGTACGCTCTTTTCTTGGCTTTGCGAACTTCTACCGGCGCTTTGTCAATGGATACTCGGACATTGCTCGCCCTCTTTTGGATCTTACCAAGAAAGATCATCCTTGGGCTTGGACTGATGACTGCAACCAAGCCTTTCTTCGCCTTAAAGAAATTTTCCTCTCCCAACCAATTCTCCGACTCCCTGATCCATCAAAACCCTTTGCAATTGCCACGGATGCCTCCAAATACGCGACAGGAGGTATTCTCCTTCAAACTGATAATAACAGCGACTGGCACCCGTGTTCCTACCTTTCCCAAACGTTCTCTACCACGGAACGAAACTATGATATTTATGACCGTGAACTCCTCGCTGTTATCCGCGCTCTTCAAGCCTGGCGCCATTATCTCCTCGGCTCAGCCTTCCCCGTTCAGGTTTTTACGGACCATAAGAACCTCACTTACTTTAAACAACCTCAGAAATTGAATCGTCGCCAAGCCCACTGGCTTTTAGATATCGCGGATCATGATCTCAAAATGATCCATGTACCCGGAGCACTCCTTGCTGGACCTGATGCTCTCTCTCGCCGACCCGATTGTTGCCCGGACGATTCCTCTGACAATGAGGCAGTAACTCTCCTCCCCCCTTCGCTCTTTGTAAACCTCATCGATCTCGCCTTACATGACAAAATCTCGCAAGCCTCCTCGTCTGATCCCCTTGTCCTCCAATCCCTCCAATCGATCCAAGAAGACTTACCGCATGCCCTCCGCTCGCGCCTCTCTGATTGGAAATACCAGGATGGTCTCCTTCACTATCGCAACCGTGTGTATGTCCCCGCCGACTCTACCCTCCGTCGCTCTATTGTTGCTCGTTGTCACGATCATGCCACTGCGGGACACCCTGGTTACCTCAAAACACGTCAACTTGTTGCTGCGGACTTTTGGTGGCCGGGCTTAGCTTCCTTCATTCGCTCCTACGTCTCCGGGTGTGCAACATGTCAGCAGAACAAAGCGAATACACATCCTACAATTCCTCCCCTCACACCCATTTCCTCGTCCTGCACACGCCCCTTCCAACAAGTATCTTGCGATCTCATCACTGATCTCCCTCCGTCCTCTGGTTTTGATTCCCTCTTGGTCGTGGTCGACCATGGACTTACTAAGGGGGTAATTCTCTGTCCAACTATGAAAACGGTCACTGCGGAAGGGATTGCCACTTTATTCTTTCACTCAGTATACAAGCGATTCGGACTTTATGACAAAATCATCTCTGACCGAGGCCCACAGTTCGCCTCGGCATTCGCAAAGGAGCTAGGAAAACTCTTGAACTATAAACTCGCCCTCTCGTCGGCTTATCACCCTCAGACAGATGGAGAAACCGAACGAGTTAATCAGGAAATCGAAACATACCTCCAAATAGTATGTGGTAACTCTCCAGGAAGTTGGGCCGACCATATTACAACTGCCGAGTTTGTCCATAATCACTGCCCTCATTCTGTTACGGGCAAATCTCCTTTCTACCTTGCCATGGGCTATGAACCAGTCGCTCTTCCGTCTATCATCCATTCCTCAGAACTCCCTGCAGTCGAAAACCGCCTAAAAACCCTTATCATGGCTCGAGAAGAAGCCTTGGCAGCACACGAATTAGCTCGGCAAACTATGGCCGCGAGAACGCGAAGAGGTTTTACGCCATTTGCCAAAGGAGATAAGGTTTGGCTAGAAGCGAGGAACCTCAAGCGGCTTATCGCTAACCCGAAGTTCGCACCAAAACGTGAAGGACCTTTTACCATTGTCCAGGTCCTATCGCCTATCTCTTATCGTCTCCGTCTACCTGCCGCATGGAAGATACACGATGTCTTCCATGCTTCTCTCCTCACGAAATACACTGAAAACACCATCTATGGAAAGAACTTCCCTGCGCCACCTCCTGATCTTATTGCCGGCGAAGAAGAATATGAAATAGAAAAGATCATACGACATCGTGGAGCTCCGCATACCTGCTCCTATCTGATCCGATGGAAAGGGTATTCGGCCGAAGAAGACTCATGGGTCCCAGAACGGAATCTAAAAAATGCAAAGTCCGCCCTTCAAGCGTACAAAAAACTTCATCCCTCTGTCTTCTCCTCTCAACGCACCTGAAATCCTCATTTGCAACATCACCCACAATGTCTTCGCCCCTCGCCAACACTGCTTCCATTTCCTCCATTTCTTCTCTCCCAACCTCCACCGAACCTTCTCAGACCCCAACTCGTCCAGTCACCCCCCTTGTCACGCTTGCCACCATCGAAGCTACTGCTGCTACCCTAAACGTCTCACACCCCATCCTCGCCGTTGATACCCCTCGTCTCGCCCATCGTTTCAAAGAACAAGTCAGAAACCCCATCCGCTCGGTAGCGTACGAACAGATCCTGGATGACCCTCGTTTCGCCACCGCCATTGACGCTCATCTAGACCCTGACTCAGCAGCGCATGCCTTATACTGTTCGTATCTCCAGTGTGGTTCTCTCGGGACCATGGGGAATATCCTCCTCCAAGACGCTCGCACAGCCTTGTATGGACAACGACTCATTCATATTAGGGATAACCTCCGAGACGACCTCATCACCGCCATGCATGAGTTGGAAATGACCGAGTTCTTCATGGACATAGATCGGTATTGTAAAGAAATGGCGACGAAGACACCACTGGCAGAACGATTGACCACTCCCCCTCCTTCTACGCCCTCCGCTTCCTCCTCGGCCTTAAACTCTGCTGAAGAACGACTGATGCAGCGAACGGAAGCATGGTGGACTGGCAACGACGGATTTGATCCATTACCCGCTAACCACCCCCGTTATCATAAAACTTGCTTCCAATGCCATCGCATCAATCACGTGCAAGTCAACTGTCGGTACTTCCAGTGTACCCAATGTCTTCGATGGGCACTGGGCCATCGTGCTAACCGTTGCCCTCTCCGACGTCCCACGCCTAAACCATCTCCTCCATCCTCGTCATCTTCCTCACAACAGTCCTCGGTCTCTGCCTCTTCTCATCATGCTACCGTGACATTCGGTCTCCCTATTTCGCCCACTGGGTTTCGTACCAATACACAGGGCACTCCTCGTACACGCCCCTATCCTACAAGTCGTCCACGGCGTCCTTCTCCTCCCCGAGTCCCTTCTCCAGAACCCTCCGACAATGGCTTAGACGCTACGGCATACGCCAACATCACTGGGTCCCCTTACGGTGGATATTTAGATATTTAGGATTCTTCACTGCGGTTTCGAATGTAATAAGGGGGTAATGTTACGATTTACCTCTAGTTCTCTTTTCTCTTCTTTTGCTATAACTGTATTTGGACTTATCTTTCTTTCACAATAGTCACTCGCGACTTCTCACGACTATTGTACCGGTATTCCGGTTCCTTCATACTTACTCATTTTCATTGACTCATCATTCCGTGCTGACTGATACTTCAGTCAGCAGTTACTCATATACGCTTACTGTTACTTCTCCTTTTGTACTATACAAGCCTGCCCTCACCTTCTTCTTTATGTATATAAACCCTTCAACGGGTTCCATGTACTTTAGCTTAGTTCTCCCTTGTATTCCCTCGAATACAACATCTCTTTGTGCTAGCTCCCGGACGCTCTCTTTCGCCCGGTCTCCTAGTCAACTGGTCTTCGTCCTACCCTTGAGTGGACGCTATCTTGAACTATCTCGAACCCTTAATCTTAGGGTTATCAAGCACTTGGTTCTTGCCTCACAAGGGCTACACTCCTACCTACCCGGTCGAAGCGTAACAGGTACAAGGGAAGCGGAGACACATCAGGGATGGTTCTGATGGGTCGGAGCAATGCCTAGGAAGGTTCTAGAGCGGTCTAGATGTGACTGATCAAGAGGGGCACATGGCCGGAAGCCATCAGTGACAGGTACAAGGAGGAGACATATCTGGAAGGTGCCAGATATGGATCAGAAAGCCTTGAGGTGGCAAGGGAGACCAGAGGGGACTGAGGAGCATCCAGAAGAATGCCTGGAGTGATGAAGGACAATTGGCTTTGAGTCTTTTGTTAAAGATTCAAAGAGTTTTGATTGGGTCCAAGATTAGGAGATGATCTGGAGTTCTGGTAAAGTCACAGTAAAGCGTTATCTCAATGAAGAGGATGCATCAGGGTATGCCCAAGGGCACACAGAAGTGCTAGGGACTCTTAAGATCTGATCAGGGAGGCCAGAGATATTAGGGAACATTTGATAGGAGTCAGATGTAACAGAAGATGCTTTAGCCTTTGGTAAAGCTGAAGCAGACATAGAAGATGGCCAAAAGGCCCAGTTAACAATAGGTGGCTTCAGAGAGAAGCCCAGTATGCATAGATGATCAGTTGGGACTTCCAGGAGTTGGGCCTGAAGTTAGGTACAGATGCAGGAGGAGACTCTGATCTAATTGTGAGCCAGATCAGGAAGAAGCAGTCATAGATGGTCAGATGGATGATCCAGGTATGCAGGGGACTGGGAAAGCATCTGGAGGATGCCAGATGTGATGCAGGATAGGTTGATCAGGTTGTGATCCTGATCCAAGAATAGAAGGAGATTGAAGGCTCACAAGGAGCAACTGATAAGGGACTTCTAGGGATGACCTAGGAATGGCTTAGAAGAGCCCAGGAGAGGCCTGGAGGATGCCAGGAGCACACAGGGGTGGAGGGATCTCTGGTAGGAGCAGTAGAAGTTGGCAGATCTAGGAAAAAGTATAGTGGGGCTATCAAGGTAGGGACAAATTGTAACAGGTGCTCTCTTTCATCAAGCATCCTAGTAACCAGTCTTTATTCTATTGTTGAGTAGATGATATCTTAATTCATCTTAAAACTTTAACTCTATTATCGGATTATACCAGTTACTAGTTCTTACTCTATAAGAGCTATGCTTTTATCTACCTAGTTAAAGCATAATATATATGGGATTTAAATATACTAATATAGAAACTAAATAATAATTCATGCATGAGGCTTATTATCTAATAAAAATATTTTATTAAATAAGGTGAGTGTTCCAACTTGTCTCTATCTTGGTAGCCCTACTACACTTTTTCCTAGATTAGCCAACTCCTGCTCTTCCTACCAGAGATCCCTCCACCTCTGTATGCTCCTGGCATCCTCCAGGCCTCTTCTGGGCTCTCTTGAGCCATTCCTAGGTCATCCCTAGATGTTCCTCACCAGTTGCTCCTTGTAAGCTATCTAGCCTTCTTTTATTCTTAAATTAGAATCACAACCTGATCACCTATTTATGGTTCGCATTCAGCATTCTCTAAATGCTCTCCCAGTTCCCTGAGCTCTTGGATCTCTTATCTGGCCATCCCTGATCATCCTGGATCATGTCCTCTTTACTGAGTCCACATGGTCTCCTTATTTAGTTAACCATCTGGCCTTCTCCCAGCACTCCCAGGTCTCCAGATCTTCCTTGGATCCTATCCTCCAAGATCTTCCTTGTATCCAGTTGCATCAGCCTCCTTTGATGCTTCTTCTTGACTGCTTCTTCCTGATCTGGCTTACAATTAGATCAGAGTCTTCTTCTGGTACCTTGTCTGACTTCAGGCCCAACTCCTGGAGTCCTCCTTGATTATCTGTGCCTACTGTGCTTCCCTCCAAGTCCACCCGCAGTCACCAGGGCCATCTGGCCATATCCTTGACCACTTCAGCTTTATCCAAGGCTAAGCCATCCAGATCACATCTGATCTCTATCAGATGTTCACCAGACTCTCTGGCTCTTCTGCCAGCATCCAGACAAGTCCCTAACACCTCTGTGTGTCCTTGGGCATATTCTGATGCATCCTCTTCATTGAGATCATGCTTTCCTTGACTTCATCAAAACTTCCAGATTATCTCCTGATTCTGAATCTTACCAGAACCTCTTGATCTTTTCAAAATCATCAAGAACAACTGTCCTTACTCACTCCAGGCATTCCCCTGGATGCTCCTCAGTCCCCTCCGGTTCCCCTTGCTACCTCAAGGCTCTCTGATCTATATCTGGTACCTTCCAGATATGTCTCCTCTTGGTACCTGACACATTTGGCTATCTGCCATGTGTTCTATTTGATCTGATCACTTCTATACTGTGTCTAGGAGTTCTCCAAACCTGCTCTGACCCATCTGGACCCTTCCTGATGTGTCTCCACTTCTCCTGCATCCAGATCTTCTCCTGCTCCTAGAACTTCTCCTAGTTCTCTGGGTCTCTCCTGGCACTCTCAGTGCGGTCCCCACTTGTTCCTCAGCTCTCTCCGACCATCCTGAACTTACTCCTGTCACTTCCTCATCAACAGTCTCAGAACTCTGCCAAGTATTCACTGTTACGATTTCTTCGACTTCTTTACAGACTTACCATCTTTTCCTCTTGCGAATGCCCTTATACGGACTACTTCAGCATCATAGCTGCCACCGCAGCTTCTCTCCCCATCTGTCATCTCTTTTACTCATCAGACTATGTATTATTCATACGATAGCCTGGTCACCATTATGTTTCCCTTTTTCTCTCTGGGTCTGTGCACACGTAAATACCTATATATGTTGCACATGTAGAACAATGTACCTAGTTTAGTTCTCCTTGGTCAATACCAAGTGATTTCCTTTGCTCCTCAGCGTTCTCTTCCGTTGAGCATTTTGAGCACCAAAGTCTTCATCCTACTTTGAGTGGATGCTTTCTTTGTGCTACTTGTCGAGCCGCCTTCCACAGGGGCTATTTACTTTTATGCTTGGAACTTGGTTCATCCGAGGCTACACTTGCATCTTACCTGGAACAAGTGTAACAAAAGAACTAAACTCTTTCGTCGCGACTAGTTTTACCTAGCTCACCCACCATATCGTCCTCATGCTTTTCGTGGCAACAATGACAGGCATCACCTGTACCCTCAACTGCTTCTGAATCTTCAGAGGATTTACCAACAGACTCCGATGAACCTATTGGTGCCAAAGCCCCTGAGCTTCAGCAACTTGAACAATAGCTCTCCAGCTCACTCATTATCCCGTGCGTACTGACTCCGCCAAGTCCTATGCCTTTACCACAGGCCGGAAGAGTGTTTGCCTTCCCACCCCCAAACATTGCACCTATGAACCCACAACCCCAAATTGCTCCAATGTCTAATGCTCCTGCCACCCCCACAAAGCTGACGGAATTACACCTCAGAATCCCTGAAGATTTTGATGGATCATACGCCAGGGCAGTCCCTTGGTTACGAGCAGTACAAATGTATTTGGCTGTCAACGATAAACTCTACGAGACACCAAATAAACAAATTGCTTATGCCCTCTCCTTTATGAAGAAGGGAACTGCTCTTACCTGGGCAGATACATTCAGAGAATCCAAGCTTACAGCAGGAACCTTCAATTTAGGAACCTGGAAGGACTTCAAAGAAGCATTCTGTGCTGCATTCGAAAATGCAGACGTTAAAGGAGACTCGCTCGCTTGGCTGTCCCACAAAAGACTCTTAAAGAACAAGAACAGCAGTTACAACCCTGCCCTTCAAAACTATATTGCCATGTTCCAGAGCAAGGTCGCCTTAACAGGTATCATGGACGATCAAGTCCTCATTAATTACTTTGCCACTGGAATTCCCATCCCACTTATGCATCATATCCAATCTATGGAGAAAGTCCCAAATAAGATTATTGAATGGTATGTGAAAGCAACACACTTTGCAGGAGTTGAAGAACAATCTCTGGAGATTGCTCAAGACCGTGGACAAGGAAATATGCTGTTCACCCTGTTATACCAATCTCAACACCCAACTACTCACGACCCCAATGCCATGGATGTCGACACTGTCATCATTAGGAAATTGACTCCAGAGGAACGAGAGAGATGCCGGAAAAAAGGGCTCTGTTTCCTATGCCGAAAGAAAGGACATCCGGTACGGACCTGCCCCAACAACACACAGCCGTGAGGACCTCCACCCCCATGCACTATACAAAAAGTTGAGGAAGAAACCAAGGCCAGCATCACTGAGATGCAGGACGATGAAACCGTGGGTCTACTAAACCTGGGTTTTTAACTGGAAGAACGCCTGCCACGCATGTATCTCCCCACTTAGATGTTTCATGTAACTCTGTACCAGTATCCATGAAAGCAATGCGCATCCCCATTCAAATCATGATGCCCATTGACATGAACATCAAAGCCGTCACCACCACCACTCTCGTAGACTCAGAAGCACAAGTATCTTGCATCGATTGGGAGTTTGCCCACTCCCGACACCTTCCCTGAACTCGCCTCTCTACCCCTGTCACCATATGAAATGTCGATGCCTCGACCAATAGTAATGGAACTATCAAATTCAAAACAACATTGTTTATCAACATAAATGGCTATGTACAATCCACAGATTTTTATCTTATGAACTGTGGAAAAGAGACTATGATTCTCGGTTTCCCGTGGCTTACAGCTACCAACCCAGAGATAGATTGGAAGAAGAAAACTTTACAAATTCCAAAAGAATCAGATCAATCAGTGGACCTCATAGCAGCACATGAACAGGAAAAACAACACAAAGCAGCATTGTACGACCTAAGATGACCCAGTTATGAGTCACCACAGGCGAAACAAATCAATATTGATGCCCTCGTCAATGAACATCTGTTCGGCTATCTAGATTGAACAGAGGATGATGTCCTCTGTAGTACCATCTGCATAGCAAGAGACATGGCTCATCTAAAACTGCTTCGTATGTTATCATGAACAGTTCTCGCCAACAGACGATTCATACTGAATCCCACACTCACCTGTGCAGCCCTTACTACATCTACTGATCTCGCCATTCACGCCAAGAAAGATGAGGTGACTTTGCCACCCCAATACACAGCCTTTGCTGATATCTTTTCTGATGAAGATACACCTTTACCTCCATCTCGAGATTGTGACCACGAGATTAACCTTGCTAGTACATTTAAACCAAAAATTGGCAAACTGTACCCCCTTACAGCAGAGGAACAGGAGGTGCAAGATTTGTTCCTGAATGAGAACTTAGCATCAGGAAAAATCAGACCGTCAACCTCTCCACAAGCCACCCCTTTCTTCTTTGTCAAAAAGAAAGATGGAAAATTATAACTGGTACAGGATTACCAATATCTCAATGACCATACGATTCGGGATGCATATCCGTTACCCCTCATCTCGGACCTACTCGACAAACTCTGTGGAGCCAAGATCTTCACAAAGTTCGATGTATGCTGGGGGTATAATAATATTTGAATCAAAGAAGATGACCAATGGAAGGCTGCCTTTATTACACATCGAGGACTATTCAAACCAGTCGTCATGCCTTTTGGACCAAAGAATGCACCAGCAACCTTTCAGTGTTTTATGAATAAGGAATTTTGAGATCTCATCGCAAAGGGTCAGATCGTCATCTATATGGACGACATCCTTATCTTTTCCCCTGATCAAACCTCACATGACAAAATGACTTGCCATGTCCTCCAACAAATGTGCAACCTCCAGTTATGGCTCTGATTGCCGAAATGTCTTTTTAATACAGAGTCAGTCGAGTACCTTGGCATGATCGCGAAACCTGGGTCATTAGCTATGGATCCAGTGAAACTAGAAGGCATTGCATCATGGCCCACTCCTACTAAGCCGAAGGAAGTGCGCTCCTTCTTAGGTTTCACCAATTTTTACCACTGCTTTGTGCCTGGATACTCCAACATCACCCGACCCCTTTTAGATCTTACCAGGAAGAATTACGCTTGGGTTTGGACGCCAGCTTGTGCTGATGCCTTCACCAAACTGAAAGAGATCTTTATGTCTCAACCAGTACTGTGTATGCCTGACCCCTCACGACCATTTGCAGTCGCTATGGATGCTTCAAAGTACACTATGGGGGGTATTCTCCTTCAAACTAATGAAAATGATGAATGGTAACCATGCTCCTACCTCTCTCAAACGTTCTCCGTAACTGAACATAATTATGATATCTATGATTGCGAGCTACTAGTGGTTATTCATGCCCTGACGGCCTGGCATCATTATCTCCTTGGCTCTTCAACTCCAGTTCACGTTTTTACCGACCATAAAAACCTAACGTATTTTAAACAACCCCAGAAACTCAATCGCCACCAAGCTCATTGGCTTCTAGACATCGCGGATTACGATTTATGCATTGAACACATTCCTGGCACTCAGCTTGCAGGATCTGACGCCCTTTCTTGCCGACTGGACCGTTGCCCCAACAACTCGACAGACAACATGGAAGTAATGCTTCTACCCCCCTCCCTGTTCATTAATCTTATTGATATTGCCCTCCATAATCGAATATCTCAATCGTCCTCCTCCAACCCATTGGTCCTTTCCATGTTGCAGTCTATTCAGGATGAAGTCCTCTCTGCACTTTGGTCCCAATTTGCCGACTGGCAACATCGTGATGGTATTCTCCTCTATCGAAATCGCATATACATACCCCCCAAGGTCACCCTTCGACGGTCTATAGTAGCACATTATCATGATCATGTCACCACAGGCCACCCTGGAATCCTCAAAACTCAGCAACTTGTCTCCGCTGACTTCTGGTGGCCCAGATTGGCTTCCTTCATTCGTTCCTACATTGCCAGCTGCACCTCTTGCCAACAGCATAAAATAAATACACACCCTACCGTCCCACTGTTCACCCCTATACCATCTACGTGTACTTACCCCTTTCAACAAATCTCATGTGATCTTATCACAAACCTCCCACCCTCATGTGGCTTCAATGCCTTGTTGGTCGTGGTCGACCACGGGCTTACGAAGGGGGTAATTCTTTGCCCCACTATGAAAACAGTCATGGCAGAAGGGATCACACAGCTCTTTTTCCACTCAGTTTACAAACAATTTGGTCTATATGACAAAATTATCTCAGATAGAGGACCACAGTTTGCCTCTGTGTTCACAAAAGAACTGGGATGACTTCTTAATTATCGCTTGGCCCTGTCCACAGCATACCCACAAACAGATGGAGAAACAGAGAGAGTCAATCAAGAAATAGAAATGTATCTGTGTATTATCTGCAGAAACCACCCAACAGAATGGGTGGAATACTTGACCACAGCGGAATTCATTCACAACCACTGCCCCCACTCCACAACTGGAAAGATGCCGTTCTATTTGTGTATGGGATATGAACTGATGGCACTTCCATTGGTCATAACGCCAACGGATCTCCCCACCGTACAACTACCAACCTGATACCCCGTCAGCCTCGTTTAGAGTGTTGGATACAGAGGAAGAAATGTATGCAAGAAGGGTGGACACCTGGTGGGCAGGCGATAATGGAAGGAACCTCCTCCCAGTGAACCATCCGCGATATAATCAGGCATGTTATTCATGCCACCGCCTCAATCATGTCCAGGTTGACTGTGAAAGCTATCAATGCCCCACATGTATCCTTTGGGCACCCGGACATCATGCAAATCATTGTCCTCTTCATCATCCTACCTCACCGCGCCAACTTTTGTCATTGTCCTCATCTTCGCAAAGCTCCCAACAATCCTTTTGATCCACTTCGCCGGGCCATAGTTACTTACGGATTGTCTGTCCCATCTGGAAGGATTCGTACCACTGCTCCACATGCATGGGAGTCTACTCATTCACATCCCTACTCCATTGCATGTCCTCGGCGTCTTACTTCCCCCATTTGACAACCGGCCCCACCCTTACCTAATCCCTCCAATGATGGACTCGATGATGTGGCATATGCTAACATCACAGGATCCCCCTGCGGTTCCGACCATGGATTAGATTAGTCTGTCGCAGTGCTAGGACGTTAACAAGGGGGTAGTATTATGATTTCTTCGACTTCTTTACGGACTTACCATCTTTTCCTCTCGCAAATGCCCTTATATGGACTACTTCGGCATCATAGCTGCCGCCGCAGCTTCCCTCCCCATCTGTCATATCTTTTACTCATCGGACTATGTATTATTCATACGATAGCCTGGTCACCGTTATGTTTCCCTTTTTCTCTCTGGGTCTGTGCACATGTAAATACCTATATATGTTGCACACGTAGAACAATGTACCTAGTTTAGTTCTCCTTGGTCAATACCAAGTGATTTCCTTTGCTTCTCAGCATTCTCTTCCATTGAGCATTTTGAGCACCAAAGTCTTTGTCCTACTTCGAGTGGACGCTTCCTTTGTGCTACTTGTCGAGCTGCCTTCCACAGGGCTATTTACGTTTACGCTTGGAACTTGGTTCATCTGAGGCTACACTTGCGTCTTACCCAGAACAAGTGTAACATTCACTGATTGATCATCAGTCCTTCTCCTGACCTCCTGATTATCTTCCATATGATCAGGAACTTCTTACTGCACATTTGGCTTATCAGCTAATGCCTGCCCTTGCCCCTGGAAATCCCCTGATGGTGTTCCATGCACTTTCAGTGTCCATTCTCTCACAGGAACTTCTTGTCTGCCTCCTGGCCTCCTAGATCTCCAACAGATCTTATCTCAGTCACATCTGATACTTATCAGATGTTCCTTCAGATCTAAGCACATCTTTATGATACCTTTCTGGTCTCCTAGCTCTGCTTGCTCCAACAGCAAGTCCTCTCTAGATTCATCGCATCTCCTTGATGCTCTTCATCTTCTCCTCCTAGTTTCCTTGATCTCTTTGTCTTTATCTTGATCTCTTGTACCACAGACATTCCTCTTCATCTCTCAGTCTCTCCCCTCTGCCTATATGGTGTATTTCTACCCATTCCTGGTATTTCCTCTTTTATCTCAGTCTTCTTCTGATCTAGATCCTTGACTCATTCTCACCTCATGGTTGTATTCCTATTCTATCTTGCTTCCTTGATCCAATCCATGTTTTCCCTTCACCCTAGATTCCCTATCTCTGACTCAGTCTTATCTCTTGTTCTATTCTTGATCTCTTTGACTCATCTCTTATCTGGTACATTGCCTCCTTGATTTCTTTCTTGGATATTCCCTGTACTATATAAACCCCTAGCACTCTGGCCATGTACCTTAGCTTTAGTCTCCTTTAATTATAGGCTTGATCTTCAGCCTCTGCTCCAGCTCCCTAAGGTTGTCATCAAGTCCTCTTGTATCTTCAGCATCCTGGCATAGCCATATGGCATGCATCCTTGATGAGTTCTTCATTGGACTTTACTCTTTTCACTTTGATCCTATTCATGCAAGTGTGCTGATAGGATATCCAGTCATTCCTAAACTTGTTTTGCCCTGGAGGTCAAGTCTCCTAAGGGCTGCACTCCACCCTACCCAGGCAAAGTGTAACAGTAAGTTATAAAGAATTATACAAAATTATAAAAAGCAGGTCATACTATCAAGGCATTGTATTATAACAAATACAAAAAGATGAAATAAGGCTTGTATGCATATCTAATAGATACTTGTATAATATTACACTTCATCCTGGATATTACGCTTTAACCAGGTAGGTAGAAGCATAGCCTTGGATGAACCAATCCTTTGACATTTGGGTAGATCTAGAAGACCTCATTTAGGGGTAGCATGAGGAAGTGTCCATTCAAGAGTAGAACGATGACTCAGTGCTCAATAGACTGATCGGAAGAGAATGACCAGAAGCGAAGTATACTTGGTATTGACCAAGGAGAACTAAACTAAAGTACATCAGCTATGATATGGAAACTGATATAGGTCCAAATCATAGCATGGGCCATGAATTGAAAAGGAAAACATAAATAGGACCGGGCAATCAGATGACTGATGACCAGCCGATGAGTAACAGACATAATGCAATAAAGGAAATCTGTGATGGCGGATATGATAGCGATGTAGTCCGATATGCTATTGTAGGGGGAAAACTAACAAGTCCATATGCAGGCATAGCAATAAAGAAAAAGAAAAAGAAATTGTAAAGGAATTGTAACATTACCCCCCACTTACATTCCGATCTCTGCAAGGAACTCTTACAAATCTAAATACCCTCTGCACAGGGAGCCGGTAATGTTCACATAGGCGACATCATCTAGTCCATCATCGGAAAGGAGAGGAGAGGGTGCCCAAGGGGGAGAAGGATGCCTGGGATGCAATACAGGGTAGGGCCATGTACAAGGAGTTCCCTGTGAATTGATGGTATGAAATCCTGCAGGTGAGATTGGTATCCTGAATGTGATGGTGGCTCTAGTTGACGAGGCAGATGTGGAGATAGACAACTGAAGTGAAGTTGACAACAATGATGGGGGTGACAGCTTTGGGGTGGAACAATGGAGTTCACATTGATTAGTACAATGACCTGGGGCCCACCGGAGACAGTAAAAGCATTGATAAAAGTTGCAGTCAACTTGAATATGCCCCAGTCGATGGCATTGGTAGCAAGCTTGATTGTAATGGGGATGATTGGCGGGTAGGGGATCAAAACCATCGTTTCTAGACCACCAGGTGTCAGTCTGTGCAAGGACTCTTTCTTCGTCAAAGCATAAGGGCGTCAAAGATGCAGAAGGGGTAGATGGGTTACTAGTAAGGTGTGTGGGTAGGGGTGGTTTGGAATACACTTCTTGGCAGTACTAGTTGACATCTAGGAAAAACTCTGTGAGATCCATCTTGTGCATCACTGTTATCAAATTCTCTTTCATTGTCCTTTGGATATGCAAAAGATGTTGTCCGTGGCCCACTGTTTGGGCATCTTGTGCAAGGATGTTGCCCATCATAGTGATGGAAGTGCTTTGGAGATAGAGCATGAAGAGGGTGTGAACTGCTGAGTCGGGTTCCATGTGTTACACTTGTTCCGGGTAGGACGCAAGTGTAGCCTTGGATGAAGCAAATCTACCGGTGTCAATGTTAATAGCCCCTGTGGAAGGCGGCTCGATGTTCTGCCCGAGGTACGAGGGCACGGAGGATTAGCATGAGTAAGCGTCCACTCAATAGTAGGACGAAGACTAGGTGCCCGAGATTCACAATGGAAGAGAACGTTGTGGAGTAAGGCAGACTTGGTATTGACCAAGGAGAACTAAACTAAAGTACAGGATGTACTACGTGCAACTGATATAGGTATCGACGTCGTACACGGACCAGGCGCAAGAAAGGAAATAAGAAACATAACCGGGCTATAAGGATGAATCAGACGCAGAGTAACTTCGTAAGGCATATGACTAAATGGTGGAAACCTGCGGCGGCAGGTACGATGCCG
>JBBPKM010000240.1:0-17748 GCA_038089255.1 Austroboletus rostrupii
AAAAGAGAATCATAATACTACCCCCCTGTTTAATGTCCTAGCACTGCAACGGAATCAGTTCAATCCCCGGTTAGAGCCACAGGGGGATCCTGTAATATTATTAGCATATGTGACATCGTCGAGTCCATCGTCAGAAGGGGCTGGGGAAGGCGAAGCTGGTTGTTGAACTGGGGAGCTAATACGCCGAATGTTCGTTCGGGCATAGGGGCATAGACAAGTAGTTCCCCGTGGAGCTGTGGTACGAATCCTGCCGGGCGGGACAGGCAATTCGTAAGTAACAGTGGCCTGGTTGGAAGCGGACTGAAAGGAATGCTGAAACGCTTGGGAGGATGATGATGACGAGGATGACTGGCGAGGTGGGGTGTGATGACGTAAGGGGCAGCGATTTGCACAATGTCCAGGAGCCCACAACAGACACATTGGGCACTGGTAGCTGTGACAGTCGACCTGGATGTGATTTAGCCGATGGCATGAGTAACATGCCTGGTTGTAGTGCAGATGATTTCCAGGAAGGGGGCTTTCTTCATTATTACCTGTCCACCATGCGTCCACCCTTTGAGCATACCGTTCTTCATCTGTCTCTAGCGCTCGTGACAAAGCGGATGGCATCGAAGGGGTATCAGATAACTGGGCTTCCAGAGGGGGTTTTGTGGCAATTGCCTGGCTGTATTGGTCAATATCTAGAAAGAAATCTGTAAACCCAAGTTCATTCATCGCAGTGACGAGGTGGTCCTTCATAGCTCCGTGTATCTGCATGAGTCTCTGTCCATCGGTCTGTGTCTGCCACGTCTGCAATAAACGGTTGCCCATAGCCACAATCGAAGTGGTTTGGAGATAGACAAGGTAGAGGGCTTGCAGGGCAGAGTTTGGTTCTATATGTGTGTCGATGGCATGGGCAAAGCGAGGGTCGGCAAGAATTTGATCGTAGGCGATAGATTTGATTACTCCACTAAGGATAGGACGGCACTGTGTTGCCTCTATGGGGACAGAGACAGAAGGAATGATTGGATCGTTTCGAATAGGGGACGGGGATTGCGACGTCCATGCATGTGCTCCCCAGGATGTTCCTGGCGGTAGGTGGGGGCGTGGCGAGGGAGATGCATGGGAGAGCTCCCTGGCTAGAGCCTCTATGGCTTCAGTGGTGATGATGGGGGTTGGTGGTCGTGTAGATGATGGGGAGGGGGCTGTGGAGCGAGTGAGGTCTGATGGGGACGAAATAGATACAGTAGAGGCGTTGGTGGACATGGTCACTTTGGTAGAATTTGAGATTTCTGGTTTAGTTCCTGCTTTGCAGCCTCTTTTTATACTCCTTCAGCAGGGTCTGTGTGTTTGTTAGGTCCGCTTCAGTGATCCATGAGTCTTCTTCAGGCAAATATCCTTTCCATCGGACTAGATAAGACCTTGCCATCGGTCATCTGCGATGGCGCAATATTTTTTCTATTTCATACTCTTCTTCTCTGATAAGGTCAGGTGGGGGTAATGGGAAGTTCCGACCGTATGTCTCAGTCTCAGTATACTGCGATAGGAGTAAGGCATGGAACATGTCATGAATTTTCCATACTCTCGGGAGCCGGAGGCAATAAGTAATTGGTGAAAGTACCTGTGTGATTACGAAGGGGCCTTCTCATTTGGCTGCAAACTTGGGATCTAGGACATTGCGGTGAAGGTTACGGGCTTCCAACCAGACCTTTTCTCCTACTTTAAACAGGACAAACTTTTGTCTTGTTCGCTTTATCATTATCTGCTGCGCTAGATCGTGTGCTGCAATTGCTTTGTTCCTTTCGGAAATCAGCCTTTCTAGACGTAGTTGTACTGCTGGTAGATCCGTTGGCAGGATGACGGACGGGAGTGCCATTGGCTCATACCCCATACATAAATAGAATGGCATTTTTCCCGTAGTGGAGTGGGGGCGGTGATTATGGACAAATTCCGCAGTCATAAGGTGCTCCGTCCATTTCGTTGGGTGATTACCACAGATTATTCAGAGATACGTTTCCACTTCCTGGTTAACTCGTTCTGTTTCTCCATCCGTTTGTGGATGGTATGTGGTGGACAGGGCTAGGCAATAATTAAGAAGTTGTCCCAGCTCTTTTGCAAATGAAGACACGAACTGTGGTCCTCTATCTGATATAATTTTGTCGTATAGGCCAAAACGTTTGTAGACTGAATGAAAAAATAGTTGTGTGATGCCTTCCGTGGTGACGTTTTTTGTAGTGGGGCAGAGAATTACCCTCCTTGTAAGTCCATGGTCGACCATGACCAACAAGGCATCAAAACCCTGAGAGAGAGGGAGACCCGTGATAAGGTCACACAAGATCTGTTGAAAGGGGTGGATACAAGTTGACGCGATGGGAGTAAGGGGGGGAACGGTAGGGTGCATATTAATTTTATTCTGTTGGCACGAACCACAACCAGTGACATAGGAGCGAACAAAGGATGCTAAACTGGGCCACCAAAAATCAGCAGAGACCAGCTGGCGAGTTTTAAGGAATCCAGGGTGGCCCATGGTGACATGATCATGATAACGCGTGACAATAGAGCGCTGGAGGGCAATGTCGGGGGGAACATAGATATGATGTCGATATAGGAGAATACCGTCGCGATGTTGCCAATTGGCAAAACAAGAACGAAGTGCAGTGGGAAGATCCTCCTGAATAGATTGTAACGTAAACAGGACCAATGGGTTGGAGGCAGACGATCGAGAGATGCGGTCGTGGAGGGCGATGTCGATAAGATTAATGAATAGAGAAGGGCGGAGTAGGGTAACTTCCACATTATTGGAAGAATCATCCGGGCAGCGATCAGGGCGGTGAGAGAGGGCATCAGGTCCCACAAGGTGAGATCCAGGCACATGTTCGATATGCAAGTTATAATCGGCGATATCCAGAAGCCATCGGGCTTGTCTCTGATTGAGTTTCTGCAGCTGTTTGAAGTACGTTAGATTTTTGTGTTCTGTAAAGATGTGGACTGGAGTCATAGAATCCAAGAGGTAATGCTGCCAGGCTGCTAAAGCCCGAATGACCGCGAGGAGTTCCCGATCGTAGATATCATAATTGCGTTCCGTTGCTGAGAATGTCTGGGAGAGATAAGAGCAGGGCTGCCACTCCGTGTTTTCATTCTGTTGGAGGAGAATTCCCCCCGTAGTGTATTTTGATGCATCTGTTGCAATGGTGAAGGGTTTGGCTGTATCGGGCATTTGGAGGACCGGTTGCGAAGTGAAGATCTCCTTCATGTGGTTGAAAGCAGCTGTACAATCCGGAGTCCAAGACCAAGCACGATCCTTCTTAGTAAGGTCCAAGAGTGGGCATGCAATGTTTGAATATCCAGGAACAAACCTTCGATAGAAGTTTGCGAATCCGAGGAAGGAGCGTACTTCTCTGGGTTTAGTAGGTATAGGCCATGATGCGATTCCTTCCAACTTGACAGGATCCATGGCAAGCGATCCAGGTTTGGCAATCATTCCCAAGTATTCCACTGATTCTGAATTAAACAAGCATTTTGAAAGATGAAGACGGAGATGTAACTCCCTCATACGTTGTAGGACGCGATGGGTGGTTGCATCGTGTTCCTCTTGTGTCGTCGAGAAGATGAGGATATTGTCCATGTAGATAACGATGCGCCCTTCTGAAATAAGGTCTCGGAATTCTTTGTTCATGAATCGCTGGAATGTGGCAGGGGCGTTCTTCAGTCCGAATGGCATAACGACGGGCTCAAAAAGCCCACGGTGCGTGATGAACGCTGCCTTCCATTGGTCGCCTTCCTTTATTCGAATATTGTTATACCCCCAGCATATGTCGAATTTTGTGAAAATTTTGGCGCCCTGGAGTTTGTCGAGTAGGTCCGAGATAAGGGGGAGTGGGTAGGCATCCCTGATCGTATGCTTGTTGAGGTACCAATAGTCTTGTACTGGTCATAGTTTTCCATCTTTCTTTTTCACAAAGAAGAAAGGGGCGGCTTGTAGAGATGTAGATGGTCTAATTTTCCCTGAAGCCAAATTTTCATCGAGGAAGGTGTCTTGTGCAACTCGTTCTTCTGCTGTTAAAGGGTACAATTTACCTATCTTGGGTTTAAAAGTGTCTGCAAGGTTGATCTCATGATCGTGTTCTTGTGTTGGTGGAAGGGGGGTATCTTTGTCTGAGAAGATATCAGCGTATTCAGCATACTGGATCAGGAGTGTTACCTCCTCCTTTTCAGCGTGAATGGCTAGGTCCGTGGAAGTAGTCAATGCCGCACATGTGATTGCTGGATTCAGTATGAACTGTCGTCCAGTGAGGATAGTCCGGGACATGGTGTGTAATGGTCGGAGGTGTGCCATATCTCGAGCCAGACAGATCGTACTACACCAGATGTCGTCCTCAGTGTGGTCAAGATAGCTGAATAAATGTTCATCTACTAGGGCATCAACATCTACGTGCCATACTGAGGGGTGTTCACAGCTTGGCCATCTAAGGTCGTATAGCTGCGCTTTGCATTGTTTTCTTGTTCGTGTGCTGCCACAAGGTCCGCCGATTGGTCTGATTCTTTCGGAACTCGTAAAGTCTTCTTCTTCTAGTCTATCTCCGGATTGGTGGCCGTAAGCCAGGGAAAGCCAAGGATCATGGTTTCTTTTCCACAGTTCATAAGATAGAAGTCTGTAGAACGTACATATCCATTTACATTGATATACAATGTTGTTTTGAACTTGATAGTTCCATTGCTGTTAGTTGAAGCATTGACATTTCTGATCGTAATGGGGGTTGAAAGGCGCATGCGGGGGAGATGTCGTGACCAGGCAAATTCCCAATCGATGCAAGATACCTGTGCTCCTGAGTCAATGAGAGCAGTGGTTGCAACGGCTTTGATGTTCATGTCAATGGGCATCATTATTTGAACGGGGATTCTCATTGCCTTCATCGATACTGGTACAGTGTTACATGACACATCTAGGTGGGGAGATACATGAGTGGCGGGCATTCTCCCAGCTAAAAACCCAAGTGGATTTTTCCAATGGTTTTGTCATCTTGCATCTCAGAGATGCTCACTTTCGTTTCTTCTTCGACTTTTCGTATTGTGCGCAGGAGCGGTGGTCCTCGTGGCTGCATATTGTTAGGACAAGTTCATACCGAATGTCCTTTCTTTCGGCAGAGGAAACAGAGTCCTTCTTTTTGACATCTTTCTCTTTCTTCTGGGGTAAGTTTCTTGAATGTGACGGTGTCGATGTCCATAGCATTTGGATCATGGGTAGGAGTATGTCGGTTGGGAAATGATGGTGTGAATGTAGTATGTCCTTTTCCTCATTTATGGGCGATCTCGAGGGCTTGTTCCTCTACTCCTGCAAAGTGGGTAGCTTTAGTGTACCAGTCTTTGACTTTTTCTGGTACTTTTTCCATAGTTTGGATGCGTCGCATGAGCAACACTGGAATTCCCGATGCAAAGTAGTTGATGAGGACTTGATCATTGGTGATTCCTGTCAGGGCTACCTTACTCTGGAACATAGCAATATATTTCTGAAGTGCGGGGTTATACCTGCCGTTACGATTTTCATAAATGCGCTCGCAGGCTAGCCAAGCAAGCGAGTCACCTTTGAGGTCTGCGTTTTCAAATGCGGCGTGGAACTCTGTTTCAAAGTCGGCCCAGGATCCTAGGGCAAAGGTACCAGCCGTAAGCTTTGCTTCTCTAAAGGTATCCGCCCAAGTGAGGGCAGTCCCCTTTTTCATAAACGAGAGCGCGTAAGTGATCTGTTTGTTAGGCGTTTCGTACAATTTATCATTGATGGCCAGGTACATCTGTACTGACCACAGCCAGGGTAAGGCCCTAGCATACGTTCCATCAAAGTCCTCAGGGGTTCCAAGGTGTAATTCTGTTGGTTTCACGGCTGCTGGTGGGTTGGACATAGTGGCGGTTATGGATGCAGCAGCGACGTTAGTAGGTGGGAAGTTGAAGATTCTTCTGGCCTGCGGTTGGGGTGTAGGACTTGGTGGTGTCGGTACACGCAGTATCACGAGCAAGCTAGAAAGCTGTTGTTCGAGTTGCTGAAGCTCAGGAGCTTTGGCACCAATAGGTTTGTCGGGGTCTGTTGGTAAATCCTCCGAAGATTCAGAAGCAGTAGAGGGTGCAGGGGAGTCCTGCTGATGTCGCCATGAAAATTGATTCGAAATGATGGGTGATCTAGACGATGCTAGTCGCGACGAAGGAGTTTAGTTCTTTTGTTACACTTGTTCTGGGTAGGACACAAGTGTAGCCTCGGATTAACCAAGTCTAAGCGTAAGTCGTAAAATAGCCCCTGTGGAAGGGGTTCCGTATAGTAGCACAAAGGAAGCGTCCACTCAAAAGTAGGACAAAGACTTTGGGCTCGAATACTCAATGGAAGAGAACATTGAGGAGCAAAGGAGAACTTGGTATTGACCAAGGAGAACTAAACTAGAGTACACGGTACTACACGTGTAACAGATATAGGTATCTACACGAGCACAGACCAGGAGAGAAAAAGGAGAACATAATGGTGACCGGGCTATCATATGAATAATACATAGGCTGATGAGTAAAAGAAATGACGAGGTGAGGGAAGTTCTGCAGCAGCAGACACGATGCCGAAGTAGTCCGTATAAGGGCATCGCGAAAGAAAAGGAATAAGTCCATTTAGAGAAAAGAGAATCGTAACAGTCAGCCTTTTATGGTTCGCATTTAGCATCCTCTGAATGCTCTTCAAGCCCCTTGAGCTTCTGAATCTTCCATTGGCCATCTTTGATCTCTTTAGATCAAGTTTTTTTTCATTGAGTCCACATAGTCTTCTTATTTAGTCAATAATCTAGCCTCCTCCTAGTGCTTCCAGGTCTCCAGATCTTCCTTGAATCATTTCATCAAAAATCTCTATCAGTTCTAGTTGCATCAGCCTCCACTGATGCTCCTTCTTGACTTCTTCTTCAAGATCTGGTCTTTAATAAAATCTTATCCTGCATCTGTTTTTTTGTCTAACTTTTGGCTACTTCTGGAAGTCCTTAACTGAACTAATGTGCCTACTAGATGTCTACCCAATCCATCTGCAGTCAACTGGGCCATCTGGCCACCAACCAGACCACTTTAGCTTTATCAAAGGCTAAAGCTACTAATTTATTATCTTCAGATATTTACCTGACTCTCTGGCTCTTCTGCCAGCTACCAGACAAGTCTCCAGAACCTCTACATGCCCTTGCACATCTCCTGATGTATTCTATTTATTAAAATCATGCTTTTCTTGATATCTTTTAATGATCCTAGATTACCTTTTTGACATTGAGTTCTTTAGATCTCTTAGTTTTAATCAAAAGACTCAAAGCTAATTATTCTTTGTCACTCCAGGCATTCTACTGGATGCTCCTCAGTCCCCTATGGTCTCCCTTGCTTCCTCAAGGCTCTTTGATCCATATTTGGAGCCTTCCAGATAATTCTTCTTTTGTATCTAAGTCACATATGGTCATTTATGATGTGTATCTTGATTCAATCACTTCTAGACTATGTCTAGAAGTTCTTCAAACTTGCTTCAACACATCAGAACCCTCTCTGATATGTCTCTGCTTTTTCTGTACCCAGATCTCTCCCTCCTCCTAAATTTCCTTCTAGTCTTCTAAATTCTTCCTGGCATACCTAGTATACTCTATACTTGATCTCCAGCTTTACCCAAACATCCCTGACTCATTCTAATCATCTCCTGTGCCACTACCTCATCACCAGTCACAGAATCTGCCAAGACATCTCTGGTTAATCATCAGATCCTTTCAGACCTGTTAATTATCCTCTATTAGATCAGAAGCTTTTGCTGCACATCTGGCTTATCAGCCAATGCTTGCCCTTGTCCCTGTACATCTCCACATGATGATTTGTGCACTTTTCTATGCTTCCATCACATATAAACATCAGTCTTGCCTTCCGGCATCCTAGATCACCAATAGATTTTATTCTTGTTACATCTAATTTTTATCAGATGTTTTTTCAGATCCTTGTGCATCTTAATGATGCAATTCTGGTCTCTTATCTTTGCTTGCTCCAACAGCAAATCTTCTCCTCGATTTGTCCCACCCTCTGAGTGTTTCTTATCTTCTTGTTTTTATTTTCTTGATATTTTTGTTTTTTTTTGATCATCTGTACCACAGATATTGTCATTCATCCCTTAGTCTCTCCTCTTTGCCTTTATGGTGTATTTCTAGCCATTCCTGGTATTTTCTCTTTTATTTGTGTCTTCTCTTGATCTCTAGATCCTAGACTTATTCTCACCTCATGGTTGTATTTCTATTCTATCTTGCTTATTTAATGCGATCCATGCATTCTCTTGATCCTAGATTTCTTATCTTTGACTCAGTTTTATCTTTGTTCTATTCTTGATCTCTTTGACTCATCTCTTATTTTGGACATTGCCTTTTGGATTTCTTTCTTGGATATTCATTGTACTATATAAACCCCTAGCACTCTACCCATGTGCCCTAGCTTTAATTTTCCTTAATCATAGGTTTCATCTTTAGCCTTTGCTTCAGCTTCCTGAAGTTGTCTCCAACATCTCTTATACTCCTTTTTTCCATTCGTCCTTTTCTCTTTCATGGACTAATTTTTTTTTCTGTGATGCCCCTATATGGACCACTTAGGCATCGCATCTGCCATTGCAGATTTCCTCCCTATGAATATATGTTTACTCATCAGCTGGTATATCTGTCATATGATAGCTCAGTTCTCATTATGCTTTCCTTTTTCTGACCTGGCCCGTGCTACGATATGTGGACTATATATATTTTACATTGTAGTACATGTACAATAGTTTAGTTCTTCTTGGTTAATACCAAGTTTGCTTCGCTCCTCACCATTCTCTCCTGGCAAGTTTATCAAGTACCAAGTTATCATTCTACTCTTGAGTGGACGCTTCCTCGTGCTACCCCTATCAAGGTCTTCTAGATTTAACTACAGAAACAAAGGACTTGGTTCATCCGAGGCTGCACTTGGACCTACCTGGTACAAGTGTAACAAAAGAACTAAACTCCTTCGTCTTGACTAGCACTGCCTAGATTGCCCACCATATCGACAAATCGATTTTCGTGGTGGAATTGGCAGGCCTCTCCTGCACCCTCTACTGCATCCGAATCTTCAGGAGAAATACCCACAGATCCCAATGAACCTATTGACACCGAGACCCCTGAAGTCTGGCAGCTTGAGCAACAACTCAGTCGCTCACTGGTAATCCCACGCGTACTGATGCCACCAAGTCCTATGCCGCAACCACAGACAGGAAGAATTTTTGCTTTTCCACCCTTTAACATTAGCACCACATTGCTGGCAGTTCAAATGTCTAACCAAGCCACTATGAAAAAGCCGATGGAACTTCACCTGGGAGCTCCTGAGGAATTTGATGGATCATACGCCTGGGCAATCTCCTGGCTGCAATCAGTCCAGTTATATCTGGCAGTAAACGATGAGCTGTACAATACCCTGAACAAGAAAATCACATATGCTCTATCTTTTATGAAGAAAAGGACTGCTGTCACATGGGCGGACACTTTTCATGAATCAAAACTAATGGCCAGAACCTTTTCTATGGGGACCTGGACAGATTTCAAAATAGAGTTCTGCACAGCATTTGAAAATGTGGACCTTAAAGGCGACTCCTTGGTGTGGTTAGCCAGAGAGCACATCTATGAAAATCGGAATGACAGGTATAACCCTGCCCTCCAAAAATATATTGCCATATTCCAAAGCAAGGTCACTCTTACTGGAATCACCAATGACCAGGTACTTATCAATTATTTCACCTCCAGCATTCCTGTCTCCTTGATGCAGTGGATTCAAACAATGAAGAAAGTTCTGGATAAGGTGAAAGACTGGTATGCAAAGGCTGCTCACTTCGCCAGCATTGAGGAGAGAGCACTTGACATTGCCGCTCGACATTGCTGTGGCAACACTCTCTTCACACCTGCAATCCAGACTTGCATTACCCCTACTCGTGATCCAAATGCTATGGATGTGGATGCCATTAACATCAAGAAACTTATGCCAAAAGAGAGAGAAAGATGTTGAAAGGAAGGACTGTGTTTCCTATGCCGAAGAAAAGGACATTTGGTCAGGACCTGCCCAAACAATACACAAACATGCCCAACGCCTCCTGCTAAGGCAATATGCAAAGTTGAAGAAGAACCCAAGGCCAGCATCACTGAGATGTAGGACGATGAAATGGTTGGCAAGCTCAACCTGGATTTTTAGAAAGAAGAACGCCTGCGATGCACATCTCTTCTCTTCCCAATGTAAACTGTAATGCTGTACCCATAGCAATGAAAGCAATGTGCATCCTAGTCCAAATCATGATGACCATTGATATGAACATCAAAGCCGTCGCTGCCACTGCCCTTATCAACTCTGGCACACAAGTCTCGTGTATTGATTGGGAATTCGCCTGATCAAAATGACTCCCTTGAACTTGCCTTCCCATACCTGTCACCATCCACAATATAGACACTTTCACTAACAGCAATAGGACCATCAAGTTCAAAACGAAACTCTTCATCAACATCAATGGTTACATTCGGGAGATGGAGTTTTACTTGATGAACTGTGGAAAAGAAACAATAATCTTAGGATTCCTCTGGCTCACAGCGGTTAGCCCAAAAATAGATTGGAAGAAGAAGATGTTGGAAATACCAAAAGAATCAGACCAAACCGTGGATTTTGTGGCTGCCCATGAATAGGAGAAACAACGGAAAGGAAAACTGTATGACCTACACTGCCCTGATTACAGGACGCCCCTGCCTGGTCATATAAATATTGATGCTTTGGTAGATGAACACCTGTTTGGATATCTGGATTGGACAAAAGATGATGTCATATGTAGTAATATCTGCCTAGCAAGAGATATGGCTCACGTCAAGCCACTCTGTACCTTGTCAAGAATGGTCCTAGCCCATGGATGATTTATCCCCAACCCGGCCTTGATGTGTGCAGCCCTTACTACATCTACTGACCTTGCTATCCAGGTGAAAAGAGAGGAAGTAACCCTCCCACCTCAATATGCCACTTTTGCTGATATCTTTTTTGATGAAGATACACTGTTACTGCCGTCGCAAGATTATGATCATGAAATCAATCTTGCTGATACATTCAAACCAAAGATCAGCAAACTTTACCCATTGACGACAGAAGAGAGAAAGGCCCAAGACGAATTTCTTGATGACAACCTAAAGTCAGGAAAAATCCGCCCCTCCACATCGCCCCAAGCAGCCCCGTTCTTCTTTGTCAAAAAGAAGGATGGCAAGCTACATCCAGTGCAAGATTATCAATATCTTAATGAGCACACCATCCGAGATGCCTATCCCCTCCCCCTCATCTCTGACCTCCTGGACAAACTATGCTCCACCAAGGTATTCACAAAGTTTGACATCCGATGGGGGTACAATAACATTCGTATTAAAGAAGGCGACCAATAGAAGGCAGCATTTATTACTCATAGAGGGCTTTTTGAACCGGTCATTATGCCATTTGGTCCAAAGAATGCCCCTGCAACCTTTCAATGGTTCATGAACACTGAGTTCCGAGACCTCATCACAAAAGGACATATTGTTATTTATATGGATGATATTCTAATTTTCTTGCCGAACCAACAGATCCATGATGACACTACACACCATGTTTTTCAACGCATGAGAGAACTACATCTACGATTGCAGTTGTCAAAATGTTTATTCAACTCTGACTTGGTAGAATACTTAGGAATGATCACCAGACCCAGGTCTTTGGCCATAGACCCGGTTAAACTGGAAGGAATAGCCTCGTGGCCAACCCTGACAAAACCAAAGGAAGTCTGCTCCTTCCTTGGTTTTGCCAACTTCTATCGATGATTCATCCCTGGTTATTCCAATATAGCCCGCCCACTCTTGGACCTCACCAAGAAAGATCACGCCAGGGTCTGGACCCCTGCCTGCAATGCCGCCTTTACACAAATGAAAAGTATCTTCACATCTCAACTGGTACTACGAATACCTGACCCAATGCACCCATTTGTGATTGCTACAGACACTTCAAAATATGCTACTGGGGGTATCCTGCTCCAAACCAATGCGAATAGTGAGTGGCAACCCTGCTCGTATCTCTCCCAAACATTCTCAGCCACAGAACGAAATTATGACATCTATGATAGAGAATTACTTGCTGTTATACAGGCCCTTGGCGCCTGGTGGCACTATCTTTTGGGTTCTAGTCACCCAGTTCATGTTTTTATGGACCATAAAAACCTCACATACTTCAAACAGCTGCAGAAACTAAACCACCGACAAGCCTGCTGGCTCTTAGATATTGCAGATTATGACCTCCACATTACACATACTCTGGCAGCCCAGCTCGTAGGACCTGACACCTTGTCTCATCGACCAGATCAATGCCCTGATGACACAACTGACAATGCCGACGTCACCTTACTACCTCCCTCGCTCTTTGTTAACCTCATCAATATTGCCCTTCATAATCAAATTTCTATGGCCTCCATAACTGACCCCCTCACCCTGACCACCCTACAATCCATTAATACTGACATTCCCCCAGCTCTTCATTCACGTTTAGCAGATTGGCAACATTGTAATGGTGTCCTTCTCTACTGTGGATGTGTCTATGTTCCCCCAAATATCTCGCTTTGTTGTTCCATTGTACAATGTTGTCACAATCATGTTACAGCCGGCCACCCCAGCTTTCTCAAAACTTGTCAACTCGTTGCAGCCGACTTCTGGTGGCCTGGCCTTGCAGCCTTTGTTCACTTGTACATTGCAGGCTGTGGCGTCTGCCAGCAGAACAAAGTTAATACACACCCCCCGATACCCCCGCTCACACCCATTGCCTCCTCCTATATGCGTCCCTTTCAACAGATCTTATGTGATCTTATTATCCACCTTCCAGTTACTCACAACGGTTTTGATGCCCTCTTGGTCGTGGTCGACCATGGCCTTATGAAGGGGGTAATTCTATGCCCAACTACGGCTATGGTCACAGCAGAAGGGATAGCTAACCTCTTCTTTCACTTGGTCTATAAGAGGTTTGGACTCTATAATAGGATCATTTCCGATCGGGGCCTGCAATTCGCCTCCTTATTTGCAAAAGAACTAGGACGACTCCTGAATTACTGGCTAGCACTATCCACAGCGTACCACCCTCAAACCAACGGAGAAACAGAACACATAAATCAGAAAATTGAAATGTATCTACAAATCATATGTGGAAACCACCCAATGGAATGGTTGGATCACGTTACAACAGCAGAGTTTGTGCACAACCACCAACCACACTCAGTTACAGGGAGATCCCCATTTGCCTTGATCATGGGATTTGAGCCTAGAGCCTTACCAAAAATAGTCTCCCTTACAGATACTCCGGCAGTAGAGAAATGATTACAGAATCTATTGGCAGCACGAAACGAAGCACTAGCAGCACATAATCTCGCATGGCAGACCATGAACCAGAGAAAGCGTTGAACATTTACACCATTCAAAGTAGAAGAAAAGGTCTGGCTTGAAGCACATAATCTAAAGCAAACCATCCTGGACCCAAAATTTGCACCAAAACAAGAAGGACCATTCGTTATCACTCAGGTATTGTCACTGATCACTTACAGGTTATGCCTCCCAAAAATATGAAGGATTCATGACATCTTCCATGCCACCCTCCTATCCCAGTATATTGAAACTCAAATTTACAGACACAACTTCCCGTCACCTCCTCCTGACCTCATAGCAGGTGAAGAGGAATATGAAATAGAATGAATATTGTGCCATCACAGAAGGCCGACAGGAAGGTCTTATCTCATCCGATGGAAAGGTTACTTCACAGAGGAAGACTCGTGGCTACCTGAAAAAGAATTGAGACACACCCAAGCCCTCCTAACAGATTATAAAAAGTGACTGGGGCAAACAAGATAAGGCAGAATCCACCATAAACATCCAACATCATGACTGACAGCACTGTCTCCATCTCATCCCCCTCAGAACTAACTCGCTCTTCTGTCCCGTCGCCGACCTCTACTCGCCCCATAACTCCAATCATCACCCCTGCAGCCATTGAGCAACTCGCTCGAGAATTATCATCACAGTCCCCAATGTTTCCCCACACCCCCGTTATCACTTGGAATGCAACGGCTGAAGAACAATGAAATGAAAGACGAACCCCATTCCCTGTTAACCGCCCAACCACCTGCACTATTGTAGTACCCTGAGCCACACACTGTTGGAAAGAACCCACTGCAGGAGTAATCAAGAACATCGCCTATGACCAAATCCTAGCAGACTCGCACTTTGCCACATGTATCAATGCCCACGTCAAGCCCAATTCCGCACTTCACTCCTTGTTCATATTATATTTGCAGAGCACATCGATCACCACAATGGGGGACCTCCTAGCTCAGGAAAGGAGAACTGAAGGGCATGGACAAAGACTACTCCAGATTCATATGGTGATGCAAGAAAACCTGGTAACAGCCATGCATGAGCTAGACTTTACAGATTTCTTTTTAGAAGTGGATCGATACAGTCAGAAGTTGGTTACCAAACCTTCTCTTGCCTCTCACCTCTCAGATAGCCCATCAACTCTCTTCATGTCCTCCACCCTGCTCCATACAGACGAAGAATGGCTCCTCGCGCAAGTAGATGCCTGGTAGTCAGGAAATGACGAATTTGACCCTCTCCCCGCCAACCACCCACATTACAACCAGGCATGTTATTAGTGCCACCGATTAGGACATTTGCAAGTGGACTGTAACTTTTATCAATGTTTTCATTGTCTACGATGGGTGCCCAGTCACCGCACCAACAGATGTGCTCTCCGACACACCACTCTGTAACACTCACCCTCATCCTCTTCATCATCATCATCACAACACTCTTTTTGTTCCCATGCTTCTGCCCGGCCTGCCACTACTTTTGGGCTTCCAATTTCTTCCGCTGGGTTTTGTACCACCACTGTACGACGATTCAATCGCTTGTGCCCATATCCAATGTCTCACACCTGAATCTTCACCACTCCCCGGGCACCATCACCCCCTCCTTCTGATGATGGACTGGATGACACCACCATTTCCAATATCACCAGCTCCCCTTATGGAGGATGCATGGATTTGTAGAGGATGACCTTCGCAGCGCTTCGGTTGTACTAAGGGGGTAGTGTTACAACTTGTCCTTTTCTCTTTCATGGACTAATTTTTCTTTCCATGATGCCCCTATACGGACCACTTAGGCATTGCATCTGCCATTGCAGATTTCCTCCCTATGAATATATGTTTACTCATTGGCCAGTATATCTGTCATATGATAGCCCGGTTCTCATTATGCTTTCCTTTTTCTGACCTGGCCTGTGCTACGATATATGGACTATATATATTTTACATTGTAGTACATGTACAATAGTTTAGTTCTCCTTGGTTAATACCAAGTTTGCTTTGCTCCTCACCATTCTCTCCCAGCGAGTTTATTGAGCACCAAGTCATTATCCTACTCTTGAGTGGACGCTTCCTTGTGCTACCCCTATCGAGGTCTTCTAGATTTAACTACAAAAACAAAGAACTTGGTTCATTCAAGGCTGCACTTGGACCTACCTGGTACAAGTGTAACACTCCTAATATCTTGGCATAGCTGTATAGCATGCATTTTCTGCTAAGTTTCTTGGATCCTATTCTTTTATCTTTGATATTATTTATGCAAATATGCTGATAGGATATCCCAGCCCTGTACTCATCTTGCTCTGAAGGTCAAGTCTTCTAAGGGCTATACTTCACTCTATTCAAGGCAAAGTGTAATACTTGTTCTAGTCAGGGAAGCCAAATCCTTAATAGTAAAGCCTGGTGTCGAATATTTCACCAGATATCCTAAAGAGAAGCCCTGGGTGCTTAGTCCAAAATAATGTTTCATTCAATAGAAGCTTCATTTCTATATTTGAGCCTTATCTCTAGGGATGTTTCATTAAAAAATTGTTTACAAAAAGTAAATATGATGTCTAGTAATGAACATTTTGTTGTTAAATCTTTTAAGCTATTTATTTCATAGTAGATTAATTTTTTACTTCAAAATTCTGAAATTGACATGCACTTCTTAAAGATAGCTAATGTTATCTAAGCTTTTGTATTGTTTTAGTAATACAGTTCTCATTAATTAGGACTTTTCTTTCCAAAGTATTGAGGTTTATAAAATTTGCCAATAGAGATTAGATTGAATTTTTTGCTTCCATTAGAATTGTAAGCAATTTCTAGTATAATATGAAATTTCTTTTTCTTTCATCCTGTTACACTTCAACCAGGTAGGGTGGAGTATAGCCCTTAGGAGACTTGACCTCCAGGGCAAGACAAGTTCAGGAATGACTGGATATCCTATCAGCACACTTGCATGAATAGGATCAAGGTGAAAAGAGTGAAGTCCAATGAAGGACTCATCAAGAATGCATGCCATATGGCTATGCCAGGATAATGGAGATACAAGAGGACTTGGTGATGACCTCAGGGAGCTGGAGCAGAGGCTGAAGATTGATTAAGGGAGACTAAAGCTAGGGTACATGGATGTGCATCTAGGTTCTTATATACAGTTGGGAATGTCCAAGAAAGGAGATGAAGAGAACTGAGTTAGAGATAACAAAAATAGACAAGATAAGAATGAGTCAGAGATAAGTCAGATAGAAGGTTCAGAGTAAAGGAGAATCATTGATCGGATCAAAGAAGCAAGATAAAAGGATCTAGATATACAACCATGAGGGCAGGAGGAGAGAAAGTGAAGATCAAGAAGAAAGGCTGAGAAAGGAAACTCAGCTATGAATACACCCATATAGGGGATGACAGAAAGATCAGGAGATGAAGAGGAATGTCTGTGGTACAAGGATCAAAGGAGAAACAGATAGATCAAGGAAACAAGAGAAAAGAGATAAGGTGTTATGCTTCAACTTGGGTAAGACAGAGCATAGCTTTGGATGAACCGATCCTTTGACAATAAGGGCGAGTGACAAGCGGTCACCAGTAAGACAACACAAGGAAGCATCCACTCAAAAGTAGGACAAAGACTTGGTGCTCGATAAGCTCATCAGAAGAGAATGACCAGGAGCTAAGCAAACTTGGTATTGACCAAGGAGAACTAAACTAAAGTTACATGTCAATACTTCAGAAAGTTATATATGTGTATCGATAGCACGGGCCTTTGAATAGAAAAGGAAAACATAATGAGGATCAGGAAACAGATGACTGATGACCAGCCAATGAGTAAAAAGAAGTATGTGAGGGGGAAATCCATGATGGCAGATATGATAGTGATGTAGTATGATATACTATCGTAGGGAGAAAACAGATAAATCCATATTTGAAAGGGAAAAGAAGAACGAAAAGGAGAAATCGTAACATGAGGAGTGTTACACTTCCCCCAGGTAGGGTGGAGTGCAGCCCTTAGGAGACTTGACCTCCAGGGCAAGGCAAGTTCGAGAAAGACTGGATATCCTATCAGTACACTTGCATGAATAGGATCGAGATGAAAAGAGTGAAGTCTAATGAAGGACTCATCAAGGATGCATGCCATATGGCTATGCCTGGTTGCTGGATATACAAGAGGACATGGTGACGACATCAGGGAGCTGGAGCAGAGGCTGAAGATCAAGCCTATGATTATGGGATAAGGGTAGGGAGAATCAAGCTAGGATACATGGATGTGTGTCTAGGGTTTATATACTACAAGGAGATCCAAGAAAGGAAGTGTCCAGATAAGAAACGAGTCAGAGATATCAGGAATAGTACAAGGATGAGTCAAATAGAAGATC
>JBBPKM010000241.1:0-17743 GCA_038089255.1 Austroboletus rostrupii
TATGACTGGTGTGACTTGCATAAATAGGGTTCAGGGCTTGTCCCTGATCATGTGACCATCCAGTGATCCTTGATAAGATAGACAGGGAAGATAAGATAAGATCTTTGGATAAAATAAAATAAGATCTTTAGATAAGAGATTAGATAAGTGCTGACATAAGTGCCCTTGATAAGATAAGATTAGATAAGATCTTGCGACCTGGCAAAACAAGTCTAAAAATGAAAAATAAGGCCATCAAGGCCACTTCTTGCATTGACATATAAATATAGCCATAAAGGCTCCTTTTCTTGTACTGTAACAAATGGGATAAGAACCCATCCCCCTTCCAATGGTCCTCCGTTCAACAGAAGTACCAGTGGTAGGAACCCAGCTCAAAGCCCTTATCACAGCAAGGGAAGAAGCCCTAGCTGTACATGAATTAGCCTGGCAAACTATGACTGTCTGCAGTCAACAGAATTTCCAACCATTTCAAAAAGGAGAGAAAGTTTGGTTGGAGGCCTGCAACCTACGATGATCTATCCTAAACCCAAAGTTTGTGCCTAAGTGAGAAGGACCTTTTACCATTGTACAGGTCTTATTGCCCTTCACCTATCGCCTCTGTTTACTGAAAGAATAGAAAATCCATGATGTCTTCCACACCTCCCTCCTGACTCAGTATAAAGAAACTGAAACCTATGGACAAAATTATCCACAACCATCTCCTGATCTTATTGCCAATGAAGAAGAGTATGAAATAGAGTGTATCATATGGCATCGCAGAGCACCAACAGCCTGCCCATATCTGGTCTGTTGGAAAGGATATACAGCGGAAGAAGATTTGTGGCTTCCAGAAAAGAAGCTGTGATATGCACAGGCCATGCTAAAGGACTATAAAGAGCATCTTCAAAAAACCTGAGAACCCTCAGAATCAAATCAAACAAACCAGAGCAAGATGTTTTCTCCAAATGCTTCCACCATTTCCATTTCCTCCCCTTCCGCCCTCTCCCATTCATCAGTGCCCTCACCAATGTCCATGTGTCCCCCTACTCCTATTGTTACCTTGTTAGCCATTGAACGACTTGCCCAAACAGAGCACACTCCCATCACTGTCCAAGCTATCAACATCCCTTGCTTTGCCCACTGTTTTAAGGAGCCTATCTCTGGGCTTGTATGTTACGCTTCGACTGGGTAGGTAGGAGCGTAGCCCTTGTGAAGCAAGAACCAGTACGAGATAACCCTATATTCGAGGGTTCGAGATAGTTCGGGATAGCGTCCACTCAAGGGTAGGATGAAGACCAGTTGACTAGGAGACCGAACGAAAGAGAGTGTCCGGGAGCTAGCACGAAGACAAGATGTATTTGAGAGAATACAAGGGAGAACTAAGCTAAAGTACAGTGAACCCGTTGAGGGGTTTATATACAAGGTAAAGAGAATGAGGGCAGGCTCATAAAGTACAAAAAGAGACACAAAGCGTAAACATGTATGAGTAATGCTGACTGAGGTATCAGTCAGCACGGGTCGATGAGTCAATGGAAATGAGTAAGTATGAAGGAACCGGAATACCGGTACAATAGTCGCGAGAAAATGCAAGTGACTATTGTGAAAGAAATATAAGTCCGAATAAAGGCATAACAGAGAAAAGAAACAGCGGCTAGGGATAAGTCGTAACATTGTACACTCCCTAGCATATGACCAGATCCTTGCAAACTCACACTTTGCCACATGTGTAAATGCCCACGTAGAACCTGACTCCACCGCTCATGCCCTCTACTTGCTCTATCTTCAGAGCACCACCATCACCACAATGGGAAACATCCTCGCACAAGACATACACACCACCATACATGGACAATGGCTACTCCATATCCAGCAGATGATGAAGGAAAATTTAGTAACTGCAATGCACGAGATGGATCTTACAGAGTTCTACCTGGACTTTGATCATTATTGCCAGGAGGTCTACTTGAAACCATTTCTTAAAGAACAGATCACCCATGACCCTTCCACCCTGTCAGCATCTTCTGCACCTCTCCAATCCAACAAAGAAAGACTTTGTGCACGAACTGATGCCTGGTGGTCAGGGAATGACAGCTTCAACCCATTGCCTGCTAATCACCCATGCTACAATCAAGCGTGCTACCAGTGTCACTGCCTGGGCCATATCCAGGTAGATTGCAGGTTCTATCAATGTTTCCATTGCCTCCGTTGGGCTCTAGGTTACTGCACAAATCACTGTGGCCTTTATCGTGCCACCCCAAAACTGTCATCCCCTTTGTCATCATCCTCCTCTCACAACTTGTCAGTCTTGCACTCATCTCACTGGGCTACTGTCACATTCAAATTACCCATCTCCTCTGTGGGATTTCATACCGCAGGTTCATGGAAAGCTCCTTGTTCACACCCCTACCCCATTTTGCATTCCTGGCGTCCTATTCCCCCTTGGGAACCCTCGCCTCCCCCTACTGATGATGGTCTTGACGATGTCGCCTATGCCAATATCATGGGATCCCCATGTGGAGGATATCTCGACTTATGAGGTTCTTTGTGGTGCTCCAAATGTAAATGGAAGGTAGTGTTATGATTTGTCCTTTTTCTTTCTGTCTTTCGCTTGTATACTACAGACTTATCCATTTCCCCTACAATAACCTTAAAACAGACTACATTGTTATCATATCCACCATTGCAGATCTTCCCCATTGCGTCATCTGTTCTTACTCATCGGCCAGTCATCAGTCATCTGATTGCCCAGTCCTCCCTATGTTTTCCTTTTTCTTATACTGGCTCATGCTGTGACCTGTACCTATATCAGACTTCATACCATAGCTGATGTACTTTAGTTTAGTTCTCCTTGGCCAAATACCAAGTCTGCTTTGCTCTGAATCATTCTCTTCCGATTCACTATTGAAGCACCGAGTCTCCATCCTGTTACACTTCGCCCAGGTAGGGTGGAGTGCAGCCCTTAGGAGACTTGACCTCCATGGCAAGGCAAGTTCAGGAATGACTGGATATTTTATCAGCACACTTGCATGAATAGGATCAGGGTGAAAGAGTGAAGTCCAATGAAGGACTCATCAAGGATGCATGCCATACGGCTATGCCAAGGTACTGGAGATACAAGAGGACTTGGTGACAACCTCAGGGAGCTGGAGCAGAGGCTGAAGATCAAGCCTATGATTAAGAGAGACTAAAGCTAGGATACATGGACAGGGTGCTAGGGTTTATATAGCACAAGGAATATTCAAGAAAGGAACTAGGGGAGTGGTGTCCATGTGAAGAGACGATCAGAGATAACAGGATTGGAACAGATATGAGTCAGAGATAAGAGATAGAAGGTCTAAGGTGAAGGGGAATCATAGATCGGATCAAGGAAGCAAGATAGAATAGGAATACAACCATGAGGTGAGAATGAGTCAAGGATCTAGATCAAGAGAAGACAGAGATCAAAGAGGGAAATACCAGGAATGGCTAGGAATACACCATATAGGCAAAGAGGAGAGACTGAGAGATGAAGAGGAATGTCTGTGGTACAAGAGATCAAGGAGAAACAGAGAGATCAAGGAAACAAGGAGGAAGAGATGAGGAGCATCAAGGAGGTGCAATGAATCTAAGAGAAGGCTTGCTGTTAGAGCAAGCGCAGACAGGTGACTGGGAAGGCACCATCAAGATGCACAGGGGTCCGGAGGAACATCTGATGAGAATTAGATGTGGCAGGATAAGATCTTGTTGAAAGATCTAAGATGATATGAGGTAGACTTGAGATTCCTGTGAGAGAAAGAACACAGAAAGCGGATGGAGCACCATGAGGAGATATCCAGGGTTGAGGGGAAGCATTGGCTGATAAGCCAGATGTGCAGTAAGAAGGTTCCTGACCATATGGAAGATAATCAGAAAGTAGGAGGAGGTTCTAATAATCAATCAGTGATATCTTGGCGGAGTACTATGACTGTTGATGAGGCAGCAACAGGAATGAGTCTAGGATGTTCGGAGAGTCCTGGAGATCAAGTGGGGACCGCACTGAGAGTGCCAGAGAGAATCCAGAGGACTAGGAGGAGTTCTGGGAGCAGGAGGAGACATATTTGGAAGGTGCCAGATATGGATCAAGAAGCCTTGAGGCAGCAAGGGAGACCAGAGGGGACTGAGGAGCATCCAGGGGAATGCCTGGAGCGACGAAGGACAGTTGGCTTTGAGGCTTTCATTAAAGATCCAAAGGGTTCTGATTGGGTCCAGGATCAGAAGGTGATCTGAAAGTTCTGGGATGATCAGATAAAGCATAATTTCAATGAAGAGGACACATCAGGATATACCCAAGGGCACACAGAGGTGCTAGGGACTTGTCTAGATGCTGGCAGGAGAGCCAGGGGTTCTGAAGAACATCTGATGGAGATCAGATGTGATCTGGATAGCTTTAGCCTTTGTTGAAGGGAAAGTGGTCTGGATGTGGCCAGGTGACCCAGGTGACTGTGGGTGAATCGGATAAATGTCCAGTAGGCACAGATAAACAGGGAGGACTCCAGGAGTTGGGCCTGAAGTCAGACAGGGCACTAGGAGAAGACTCTGATCTAATTGTGAGCCAGATTAGGGAGAAGTGGTCAAGGAGGAGCATTAGTGGAGTCTGATGTGACTGGATTCAAGGGATATCTTTGAGAGCAAGTTCCAGGAGAGATCTAGAGACCTGGGAGTGCTTCTAGGAGGCCAAATGGATAACAGGATGAGGAGACTATATGGACTCAATGAAGAGGACATGATCCAGGGAGATCAGGGATGGCCAGATGGAGGATCTAAAAGCTCAGGAGACTGGGAGAGCATTCAGAGGATGCTGAATGTGAACCATGAGAGGTTGATCAGGTAGTGATTCTGATCCAGGGATAGAAGGAGGCTAGAGGCTCGCAAGGAGCAACTGATAAGGGACATCTAGGGACAACCGAGGAATGGCTCAGGAGAGCCCAGGAGAGGCCTGGAGGATGCCAGGAGCATACAGGGGTGGAGGGATCTCTGGTAGGATGAGCAGAAGTTGGCTGATCTAGGAAAAAGTGTAGTGGGGCTACCAAGGTAGGGACAAGTTGTAACAAGCACAGTCATAGCAAGGACCTTCGTTCTGCCATAGTGGACATAAACAGATGTGCTCGCACCACATCCCATGAATCCCACTGAAGTCACTTGGGGAGTAAAATATTGATGAAGCTGAGTTGAAGACCTTGACTTTTCCATCAAATTGAGGAAGGTCATGCTCAGCAATAGCTGAAATATTGCAGAAGTCATTTGGATTGAGTTGTGCAAAAAGAAATTGAGAAATGAAAATAGGTAATTTAGGGATATTAAGTTCACAACTGAGGGATGCAACATTGCATGCTCGCCAGCATTCTAGTAATCAGGGCACAAATAATTTTAGCAAACATCAGGTGGAAACAAGGCAACTTATGAATGGTGCATGCCAACTGAACATGGGCCTGTATTTGTGTAGGGTCAGTATCTATAGGCTCCGATCCAATGTCATCTTCCTAGTAAGAGTTGCTAGCAATACCAGAGTCACAATTTGAAGGCCATTTAGAGTTAAACTCAAAGGCTGAGGCTGTTGGTTCATTTGGCTCCATCTCAGTATCAACTAGAAAAATATAAGCTCATTACAGATATACAAGTATAAATAACTAACCTGCTTGCATAAAGGTACTGAGAATATGTCCATTAAGCATTCCATGTGCCATGAAATCTCTGCATGCAGCAGTGAGTTTGTCCATATACTGGTTTGTGAGTAGCATTTGCTCCAACAGCTCATTGTGGTTTGGCCACCTATATGGCTCCTTGATGGCTTGGATATATTTTGACTCTGTGATCAGTGAACATAATCCATTAGGTGCCCCAAATAGCTTGATCATATCAACATAGTGAGGCATACAGTGCTGATGTGGTAGCGAAAATATGGGGATGACATCCTGGAATATCGTACAGTAAGCATGAAAGCAGGCAAGTGCATCTTGAATAGAAATGATGGTTTCATCAGTGATAACATCTTGTTGTACAAGATAACAGAACTCCAACAATGCTCGTACAGTGTGTATGACATCTAATGGAAGGTGGCCTTCAATGGCTGGTAAATAGACCTATAGAAGACATATTAGAGCTGAATGGTGTCATTATGGCAAAGAGATATTGATTACAAACCTTCATCAATGCCTTTGAGTCATTTCTAGTCCACTGTTTGAAGTGCCTCCCCTATGGGAATCATTGCAAACCAGCAGATGGCATAACCACAGCAATTCTATTTTAACTCGGATTAGTGATGTACTCAGTAGATATGTATGCCTATCTTCTGTCAATGTCATCAAGGATTGCCTGTGCTCTTGATTTCTTTGTCGCTATGAGATACTTCTCAATCCAATCAATAATATGGTCTTTGAATGTGCCTTTAATAAGTTAATGGAGAAGATCTGGTGCAATCAGTTCATGGATATCAGCATGAAGGAAGTTATTCGTAAATGGCTGTGATATCATACAGTAAGCTAAGAACACAGTGTACATGATGGTGAAAATAGCATGAACATACAATAATATCAGCCACTACTCCATACTCATCCCACAAAATGCCCTATTCAATAGCATGTACCAGCATATCAGTATGTGACTGACACTGATATACTGATATGTCTTCACTGTTGTCAAGATTGGTCCTCTTAGCAAGGCATCTAAAAAATAAAATGCAGTTTGAGTCTGGTGTGCCAGTTGAAAAATATACACGTACTTTGGGCACCAATTACGAACTATGCAAGATAGTAAAACTTGCTCTTCATAGTTAGCAATATATGGTCCCAGAAAAAATATAACATGATGGTATTGACCATCTCTGAAACGTATAACAGTATATGCTGACATTGCTGGTTTAAGTTGCTCAAGAATTTTGGACAATGATGTGTGAAAGGCTTGTCTGCAGAACCTGCAAAATGAGGCTGTTGCAGCATGCTCTCTTGTTGCTAGTGTATTGTCAGCAACATATACATAAAGCAGTAGTAGTGCAAATGAAGACATACTTTTTGGCATTGCTAGAAAGGCAATTAACATAACATCACTTTTATATGCTTGTCTTGCAGTATTATGGAGATTGCCAGCTGACATATACAATAGGTAATAATCATGCTGGCCTGTGGCAATAGAGACAGTTGTCTTAGCAGAACCAAGGATTACAGGGATCAGAACTAATCCATGGGTCTTTGCATCTTGTGCAATAGCATTCTAAGCTAAACATGTTAAAATAACGTTATATCAAAGGATAGAAATACAAACTGCCTCATTCCATGCCCAGTCACCAGACATAAAATCCTGCCAGTATTGGGAGTTTGTTGAAGTTACATATTCCTGGTATGAACAAAGGTCTATTTGTGCAGCAAACTCTGGGTTTCCAAGAATCTGCCTGATACACATTTTTGGGTCATGCATCCATATATCATAGACCCTATCCATCCATGGTTCATCATCAGCATTGCCTGAATGTTCCCCAGTGTATTTTAGGCCAAAATTCTCCCATTTTACATCACCGACCTTGGTATCATCAATGAGCTCATACAGCTCAGCAGCACTACCAAACAGAAGGCGATCACCATGTATGACCAGATAAGCTGAGATGATGTCAACTAGTTCTGCATGTAGAGCAGGTCCACTAACTCAAACTCCACATGGCTCTGGAAGGGACTCCAATCAGCTGAGTTGTTGGCTGAATATGGTGGTGGAGGTGTCCCCTCAGGCAGAAATACACCATTTTCATCACATATGCAACCTACAAAGCATGTTCAGCAACATTAAAACTTGAAGTTGATGGGCAATAAAGCATACCAGTTAAATTGGTGTGGTAGTTGTGATAGAGCTTTTTTCCATGACCATGAAATTGGGCAATAACATCCATGTCAGAATGGGAAGCATTGAGATCTTCCAAATTATCTGGAGGGTCAAAGAAGGGCACATTGGATGGAGTATCTTCCCTTGCCACCTCATCACAAGCAATAGAAAATATTGGGTGCTGCGAGTTCAGATGTTGTGTCAAGCCTGACTTGTTGCCAAACCAGTGGTTACATTCAGTAATTGTGCAAGGGAAACAAATGGGATTGCCTGCTCGACAGCTTTGAGGAAGTCTAGCAGGCATGGTTGGACTTGAAGTGATTTCTGATAAGGTTGATGAGCAGGGCTGTAATTTTATTAAGGTATAACACGCTTAAGTATAAATGTTTAGGCAGTAGGCACAGGTGAGAAAAAATCACCACTTCTCTGACCACCTCCATTTTTGCACTGTTGTTTTTTTTTACCTATCTGCAGATGTGCAGCCATTGCCAACACTCATACCATCCACTCATTTAGCCTTTTCCCTTCCCTTTTATAAAAAATGTCCTCCCTCACCTCAGTGCACATGGAAGAAGAATGCAGCTCAGCATCCAGGTTTGGTTGATGCTCCAGAAAAGTGCCGTACACATGCTGAAAAGCTTGCCAATGACCAAAAAAGCTTTATTCACCTTTGACAAAATCAGCACTGTTGAAGAGAAAATGAAAAAGTTGCGTGATACACAGCACATTGCAAAGAAAGGAGTGTGCCCAAAGTTGATGGCAACCACCCAGGCTGCCAATCAAGCCTCTGTGAATAAGCAGGATAAGATATATGGCACTTGGAAACCCATGGTTTTGCTGAACACATGGTCACTTACCATAATCTTAGCAACCAGTGAGATCAACTTGAAGGTCAAGACCACCAAGACCACCAAGGATGATTCCAGTCTGCCTGCAAGGACTCCTGTACTTGGATGCACCCTAGGCCACTGGTTGGCACATTTGGAGAGGACCTTGCAGATGACAGTTGTGAGTGTGCAACAATAGCACCTGAAAAAAAAAAGTAAGTCAATTAAAGTGGCAAAAATCAAGTTTCTCACAGTTTCAAAGGTTGTGGGAGCCAGCATCCAAGTCACTTCACTACCATCTCATCTTAAACAAAAATAGCCTATGCTGAAGAGAAAGCACCCTGAGCCTGAGTACATCACCTCATTGGAGACGGAAATTTGGATGATAAACCTATTGAAGTTGAATATCCTTAAGCTGTGGTGAAGATTGAAGCTGTAGCGTGTGACCCCACTGCCAATGGTGAGAACCTGGACTATGAATTAGAGATGGAAGCTTCATAGATTCTACCATGGTGCTTAACTCCATTGAGTCCTCCTCTATTGTACTATATCAATGAGGATATTGAACCTCCAAAAAAGGTGAGCAAACAGCTTCAAGCCAGTCTGGTAATGGACCACTCACTATAGCACTCAGGATGCTAGTGACTCTGAGTCCATCATGATAGAGGTTGAGGCTGAAAGGCAAGTGGAAATCTCTGAGAATGCTGTGCCTATTGCTTCTCCCATGCCAGCTGGAGCTTCGCATGAGACAAAGCAGGTGTGGTCCATCAACTTATCTTACTTACATAACATGCCAATAAGTCATCTTCCATTAGAAACCTGTCAGCATCATTGAGAACTGGCCAGCCAAGAAACTCAAGGTCAACTCTACCAAGTGCTCTAAAGGTCCTCCTTTGGTGAAACATCCCATTTTGACTGGCCTTGGAGGGCCCGATGCCTTCACAGCTACAACAATATCCTCAACAACATCATGCTTTCTAACAGTACCATTGACATCTGGTCGTGGCACTGGCCATTCCTCAGATCTCCTAGCTGTGCTTGTTGCAGGCAGCAAGTAGAAAATATAGATTATCCTGGTATTAATATATTGGGCAGGGTCTCTGCCTGACACTTGGAGCATCACCAAGCAAGACTTGTCAACCATCCTCCCTGCCATTATCAATGAGGTGGATCCTAGTATCGAGATCTCATCTATTGACTTTGGTCAAAATAGCACAACAGTCTTGATGGTATGGTTTTTCCACTCTTTATTTATCTTTCTGAATTCAGTGGTTCATCAGGCATACCAAAAGTTATGTGACTGGCGCCACACCATTGGAGATAAGGCAATTGTCATTGTTACTACATATTTGTGTCTGGGCAGTGCAATGAACAAGGAGTTCAGCCATGATGATGTGCAAGAGATGGTGGGGCTATTACTTGATCAGAAGACATTTATCTTCAAAGACCTCAATGTTTCCATGCTGCACAAGGCATTCCACTCAGTGCTTATTCTTCAGTTACTTCACACGACTCATCTTGTTGTGACCATAGGCACAAGAATGGAATTAGAGTTGTTTGCTGACATGAAAGGGCATTCAGGTGGTATCAGCCTCTGTGCTGCTGTGGTGTGTCATCTCCAAGTTGCCACATGCAATGTGGTTTGCTAAATGCACCCTCCCACCTTTCTAGCTCCAGCATGCATTGCAACTAGCACGAGATGGGGTTATGAAAGAGATATTCACATTGGTTACCTCATGTGACAATGCTCTATGCATTTTGTTGAACATCAAGCTCCCCATCATGTGCAACAAGATATTAGGAAAGATGTCTACCACTTTTATCACCTTTTCTGACCAAAACTGGGGAACAGTATCAAGACAGTTGACCCAGCAAGCCTGCCTGTGTCCTCACAGTGAGATTGATGAGATCATTATGATGGCACTTAACACCAGGCCCACTTTATCTCCTAGTGATGTTGCTCAGATTCCAAAAGATATGGAGATGTCTGACGATGAGTATTCTCATATTTGTAAGTTCAATCTAATGTCTTGGATACAATTGATGCCATTTTTAGAAATACTTGTCCATCCTGCCAAGATGCAAAACCTAGCACCTGCTTGATCTCACATATACCCCAAAGTTTTCATCCATGCCTCTCCATTTGCAAGGCTTTCCTGCTTATTTTTTTGCATATATCCTGCTCTGAACCCTTCTGAGTCCATTCTGCACCTATCTGTATTCGTTTACTTATTGTCATTTATATCAGCTTGGCAGCTGGTGTGTTGGGATGCCAATGCTCTAATCATGTCACTTACTCCATACTTATTGTAGCTACTAAATAAGTGATTCCTGTTCTTCCACTGGTGCAAGCATGCTTAAGTGTAAAAAAGTGATGATTTCAGAATTGGAACCTACTTATTCTACTTATCCATCAAGTTGATGAATAAGTGCCGAAAAGCATGCATAAGTTGTCATAAGCATGCAGTTAGTAAGTTGTGAATTTGCTGATGTAATATATCACAATCATATATCACTGTCATTTGGACTCCATATGATATATTACTAGACAAAAGATATGGTAGCACACTAATACATCAGTGAAAAAAGATTTGATATATCATTAGTAGTAGTACTTGAGCCCTAGGGCCCTAAACTTGGGCTGATACATCAGTACTACAGCTAGTGGTAATAGATTGCCATGTTATATTACTCCCACTCAGCAGCCTTACAAAATTGATATATCACTGATTCACTAGTCCATATTATATCACTCTTGCTTGAGCTTTAAAAATGATGCATCACCTGTGCTTGTGCCCTAAATACCAAGTCCGATCGGGGTGATACATTAGTAATTTCAGCAAGTGCTATTGGCTGCCCTTTGGTGCCCAGTGCACTCACGCTGTTTAACCGCTGTCCATGGCTGCTATTTTGGGTGCAACCACATGCCGCTTTGGGCACAGCCATATGCCACCTGCTCTGCCTGATTGGGCCGCCGTTTCAACCATAGCTACCCATCGCTCATGCACAACCACATGCCACCCCACTCACGCCATTTCTACCACAGCTGGCCACCTGCTTCCTGGTGCTCATGATATCTTGAGCACAACATGTGCCCTGTTCACACCATTTGGAGCACAACCACACACTAAGCTACCCTGTGTCACACACAGCCACATGCTCACTGATTTTTGCCCTGTTGTACCTTGTTCAAAATGAGATTGTGTTTTAAGGGCAAGTGTGTGAGCAAAATAAATAAATAAATAATGGTACATTCTCTGAATCTCATCAGAAACCTTCTGAAAGTGAATTGAAGCAAAGGGATGGAAAATTAAACATATTAAGAGCATGAGAAACATTTGTGAGACATAGAAGACTCCATAGAACATAGTATTGTAGCTTCTACAGTGCATGTGCACAGATTCTAAAGTGTAGGCTGTACATGAACATGAGTATTTAGCACAATAAATATGGTATTCTACTGAAGGTATCCTCAGAAACATGGTTCCTAAGTAAATCTCCTATTGACAATAGGAGATTTACTCAAGTAGATGGCTTTGATGAAACTACTAATATTGTATCTACTGCAGTGGACAAGTTTTGGAAGCCATTTACTCAGGACCATTAAGGCTCTTGAATAAGTTATAGCATACACTCTAGAGGCTCTATGAGTGATGAAAATGTCAGATAAGTAAATCACTTATCAATGTGCACATTTCTACCCAGAACTTGCCCCAAATGTAGTGTGACCACTCCAATCAGCTGATTATTTGATTGTTTGCTAGTCTGGCTATCTACTACAGCACTTGACTGTGAACCACTGACACATACTAGGCTGGCCAGCCATGAGCAAAAATTATTCAGGTGGCACATATTTCTTGTTACAACTTGTCCCTATCTTGGTAGCCCCACTACACTTTTTCCTAGATCAGCCAACTCCTGCTCTTCCTACCAGAGATCCCTCCACCCCTGTATGCTCCTTGCATCCTCCAGGCCTCTCCTGGGCTCTCCTGAGCCATTCCTAGGTCGTCCCTAGATGTCCCTTATCAGTTGCTCCTTGTGAGTCTCCAACCTCCTCCTATCCTTGGATCAGGATCACAACCTGATCAACCTATCCTGCATCGCATCTGGCATCCTCCAGATGCTCTCCTAGTCCCCTGCATACCTGGATCATCCACCTGACCATCCATGACCGCTTCTCCTTGATCTGGCTCACAATTAGATCAGAGTCTCCTCCTGCACCTGTACCTGACTTCAGGTCCAACTCCTGGAAGTCTCAACCAAACCACTGTGCCTACTGGACCTCTATCCGATCCACCCACAGTTACCTGGGCCACCTGGCCACATCCAGACCGCTTTCCTTTCAACAAAGGCTAAAGCTATCCAGATCACATCTGATCTCCATCAGATGTTCACCAGAACCCCTGGCTCTCCTTCCAGCATCCAGACAAGTCCCTAGCACCTCTGTGTGCCCTTGGGCATATCCTGATGCGTCCTCTTCATTGAGATCACGCTTTATCTGATCATCCCAGAACTTCCAGATCATCTCCTGATCCTGGATCTAACCAGAACCTCTTGATCTCTTCAAAGGCATCAAGAACAACTGTCCTTCGTCGCTCCAGGCATTCCCCTGGATGCTCCTCAGTCCCCTCCGGTTCCCCTTGCCGCCTCAAGGCTCTCTGATCCATATCTGGCACCTTCCAGATATGTCTCCTCCTTGTACCTGTCACTGATGGCTTCCTGCCATGTGCCCCTCTTGATCAGTCACATCTAGACCGCTCCAGAACCTTCCCAGACACTGCTCCGACCCATCAGAACCATCCCTGATGTGTCTCCGCTTTCCCTGCACCCAGATCTCCTCCTCCTCCTAGATCTCCTCCTAGTCCCCTAGATTCTCTCTGGCACTCTCAGTGCGGTCTTCCCTTGATCCCCAGCACTCTCCGAACATCCCAGACTCACTCCTGTCGCTGCCTCATCAACAGTCTCAGTACTCCGCCAAGATATCACTGATTGATCATCAGAACCTCCTCCTGCTTCCTGATTCTTATCCATCTGATCAGGAACCTTCTTGCTGTGCATCTGGCTTATCAACCAATGAATTTCCTCGCCCCTGGACACCTCCTGACTGGCGCTTCCTGTGCTTATCTTCACACAGGAACTTCAGTTCTAGCTTTAGGCTCTAAGATCTTCCAATAGATCTTATCTTTGTCATATCTGATCCTTATCAGATGTTCCTTCGGATCTAAGCGCATCTTGATGATGCCTTATCTGTCCTTGGTTCGCATTTGCTCCAACAGCAAATGTTTTCTTAGATTCATTGCACCCTCCTGGTGCTCCTCATCTCCTCCTCTCTATTTTCTTGATCTCTCTGTCTCCCTTTGATTCCTTGTACCACAGACATTTCTCTTCGTATCCTGATCTCTCTGTAATCCCCTATTGGGTGTATTCATAGCTGAGTTCCCTTTATGAGCCTTTATATTGATCTTCGCTTCCATCTCCTCCTGCCCATATGGCTGTATATCTAGTTTCCTATCTTGTCCTGCTTCTCTTGGTCCGATCTATGCTACCCCTTGACCCTAGATCTCTTATCTCCTATCTCTGACTCAGTCTTCTCCTGTTCCATTCTTGTCATCTCTGACTCATCTCTTATCTTGGATACTGCCTCTTAGTTTCCTTTCATGGATGCTCACAACTATATATAAACCCTAGAGTCGCATCCATATACCTTAGCTTGATTCTTCCTTAATCATAGGCTTGATCTTCAGCCTTGGTTCCAGCTCCCTGAGGTCACTTCCACCAAGTCCTCTTGTATTCCCAGTATTCTGGCATAGCCATATGGCGTGCATTTCTGATGAGTCCTTCATTGGACTTCACTCGTTTTATCTTGATCCTATTCATGCAAGTATGCTGATAGGATATCCAGTCATTCCTGAACTCATCTTGCCCTGGAGGTCAAGTCTTCTAAGGGCTATCCTCCACCCTACCCAGGTGAAGTGTAACAGAACCAAGAAGATAGTGTTACCAGGCCTGGAGGGTGTAAATGACAGTGAGCAGTTCTTGATCATAGATATTGTAATTACATTCTGTGGCAGAGAATGTTTGAGACAGGTAGGAGCAGGGATGCCAATTCCCATTTTTGTCAGTTTGAAGGAGAATTCCTCCAGTTGCATACTTGGAGGCATTGGTTGTGATGGCAAAGGGCTTTGAGGGGTCAGGGAGTTGAAGTACAGGTTGGGACATGAAAATCTCTTTTAGGCAAAGGAAAATGGAGTTGCAAATTTCACTCCAGGACCAAGGGTGGTCTTTCTTGATAAGGTCAAGAAGCAGATGGACAATGTCAGAATAGCCATTGACAAAGTGGTGGTAGAAGTTGGCAAAGCATAGAAATGATCATACTTCCTTGGGCTTTGTTGGGGTCAGCCATGATGCAATTCCTTCAAGTTTGACTGGATCCATGGCAAGAGATCCAGGTTTTGCAATCATGCCCAAGTATTTGACCTGTTTTGAGTTAAACAGGCATTTCTGGAGATGGAGACATAAGTTGAGTTCTTGCATATGTTGGAGAATTTGTTGGGTGGTTTCATTGTGGGTAACTTGATCTGGAGAGAAGATAAGGATGTCATCCATATAGATGACAATACAATCTTCAGTGATAAGATCTCTAAACACCTTGTTTATGAAGTGCTGAAAGATAGCAAACACATTCTTGGGGCTGAAAGGCATGATGACAGGTTCAAATAGGCTGTGATGAGTAATAAAGGCTGCCTTCCACTGGTGCCCTTCTTTGATGTGAATGTTGTTATAGCCCCACTACACATCAAACTTGGTAAATATTTTGGTGTCTTTTAATTTGTTAAGGAGGTCAGAGATAAGAGGGAGCAGGTAAGCATTACAGATTGTACGGTCATTAAGATATCAGTAATCTTGTACAGGACAAAGTTTGCCATCTTTCTTTTTGATGAAGAAAAATGGTGCTGCTTGGGAAGAGGTAGAGGGGCAGATTTTTCCAGATTTGAGGTCTTTGTCCAGGAACTTATCTTGGGCTTTTTGTTTATTTGCCATAAAGGGGTATAGTTTCCCAATCTTTGGTATAAAGAACTCAGTGAGGTTGATTTCATGGTTGCAATCTCTGGATGATGGTAGGGAAGTATCTTCATCAGAGAATATGTCTGTAAAGTCCTTGTACTGTTTGGATAGAGAAATCTCTTGTTTCTTGGCATGGATGGCCAAGTTGATGGATGTGGTTAGGGTGGCACAAGTGAGAGCAGGATTAGGGATAAAAAATCCATTAGCAAGGATGGTTCAGGAAAGGATTTGGAGTTGTTTGAAGTGTGCCATATTCTGGGCTAGGCAATGTTGGCACACAATATGTTACACTTCATCCTAGGTAGGGTGGAGTGCAGCCCTACAGAGACTTGATCTCTAGGGAAATTCAAGTAAAAACTGAATATCCCATCAGCATACATGCATGAATGAGATCTGAAGATGACGAAGTGGAGTTCAATAAAGAACTCATCAAGTATGCATGCTATATGGCTATGCTAGAAGGATCAGGTTACAAGAGGTGTTTAGAGACATTCTCAGGGAGCACAATACCAGAGGCTGAAGGTCAGGCCTTGGTTAATGGATCAAGGGTAATCGGATGAGGAACCATTAGAGCAGAAGTAGGAAGAATCAAGCTAGAGTACATGGTTAAGTGTCTAGGATTTATATACTAGGAGGAGGTCCAAGAAAAAAAGTGTCCAAGATAAGAAACAAGTGAGAAAATGATAAGTATAGAGGAATTATAACATCTACTATACTTTTTTCTAGATCAGCCATCATCTTCTCCTTCTACCAAAGATATTTCTGCTCCTATATGCTTCTGGCATTCTTCAGGCCTTTTCTGGGCTTTTCTGAGCCATTCCTAGGTCGTTTCTAAATATCCATTATTATACTTCATCTTGAGTAGAATGGAGTATAGCCCTTCAGAGACTTGACCCTCAAAGTAATTCTAGTTAAAAACTGAATATCCCATTAACATACATGCATGAATGGAATCTGAGGATAAAGAAATATAGTTCAATGAAGGACTTATCAGGTATGCATGCCATATAGCTATGCTAGGAGATCCAAGATACAAAAGGTGTTGGGAACAACCTCAGGAAGTAAGATACCAGAAACTGAAGGTCAAGTCTTGGATAATGGATCAAAGCAAGTCAGATAAGGATCCATTGTAGACAGGAGTAGAAATAGGAAGAATCAAGCTAAGGTACATGATTGGATGTCTAGGGTTTATATACTAGAGAAAGATCTGAGAAAGAAAGTGTCCAAATAAGAGATGAGTTAGAAATGAGTCAAAGACAACAAATAAAGGAGCAGAGTAAAGGGATATGCATGTGGATCAGACCAGAGAAGCAGATCAAGAAAGAAAATTGAGTATACAGCCATATAGGCAGAAGAAGATAGAAGCAACAATCAAGATGAAGGCTGAAAAAGGATACTCAGCTATGAATATACCATATAGGCAGACAAGAGAGACTAGGAATTGAAGAGAAATGTCTGTGGCACAAGGGATCAAAGAGAAATGGAGAGATCAAGGAAATAGAGGACTGGGGAATAAGGAGCATTTAGAAGATGTAATGAATCTAAAGGAGACTTTCTGTCAGAGCAAGCACAGATAAGAGACCAATAAGGCATCATTCAGATGCACATAGATATGAAGAAACATATGATAAGAATTAGATGTGACTGGATAATGAAACACTCTCAGTGCTAAGGCCTGAATGTAGGAACAAAGCATCTGTGTCACCTTGGGCTGGGACACCAAGGATTTGCCTTTGAATGTCTTTGCTGGTGGAGTCTTGAACACCAGGCCTTGCTAACAGGAGTTGTCTACCCTAACTAGAACAAGGACTTAGAAAGGACTTGTAGCTTTAATGAGGGAGGAACTTTTCAGGACTTTGAGACTGGGAATACCAGCCCTGTCGCCCTGGCCTTCATATACCAGGACATTATGCATATACATGTATGTACATGGGATTTAAGATATAATATATACTAACTAAATAATAGTCCATTATTGTCCAATAGAAATACTTTAAGAATCTAAGAAATAGATTAAGTCATAAGAATCATAAGAATCATACCATGCT